>JBBPBX010027506.1:14724-37240 GCA_038048925.1 Garcialebias charrua | reverse complement strand
ATATATATATATATACATATATATATATTTATATATATTATATATATATATATATTTATATATTATATATATATATATATATATATATATTTATATATATATATATATATATATATATATTTATATATAATATATATATATATATATATATATAATATATAAATATATAAATAGCGGATTAGATTAGCTTCCCCTAATTTTCATAAGACATTTGTGCTTTTGAAATTGTGGACCTAAAAAAATTAATAAGCGTTTTAGAAATTGTGGAACTAATTTTTTAATTAGCGTTGCCCACCACTGCTTAAAAGCCTTAAGCAGCAATTATTATATCTCTTTTAATTTCTTCTTGATTCAGTTACTATAACACAATAAAGTTATCTTAATTAATGACACCCAAATATTTTATTTCATTAACTCAATTAATTTCAGTATTGTCAATTTTAAATGGGACTTCGATAATTTTCTTTCCATCACTAAATATCACATAGTTTTGCTTTTTCCCTCCAAATTTAATGATGACTTATTAAGCTGTAACCAAGTTTGTATTTTTACGAATTCTGCTTGTATCATCTCTAACATCTGTTCAATATGTTCACCCGAACAAAAAAAAAAGTGGTATCATCTGCAAATAAAACACACTTCAAAAGCCCTGACACATTAAT
Organism: Garcialebias charrua; assembly: GCA_038048925.1. Classification (NCBI taxonomy): domain Eukaryota; kingdom Metazoa; phylum Chordata; class Actinopteri; order Cyprinodontiformes; family Rivulidae; genus Garcialebias; species Garcialebias charrua. Next base: position 36,578 of record JBBPBX010027506.1, on the reverse strand, counting down.
GAGGTCATTCACATACACAATAAATAACTTTGGTCCCAACACAGAGCCCTGAGGAACTCCAGATCCATTAACACAAAGTTCTGATCTTACATTGTTCACCTGTACAAATTCTTTTGTAAAATTCACCTTTCTTTTTATGTTTAAGAACAGACTTACAAAAGCATCTTAGTTCATAAATGCAATTCCATTTTTTGTGTGTGGACAAGCTAGTGTATGGAGGACCAAACTGTCAAAATAATAAATAAAAGAATAAATATATATCCGACATAAAACAATAAATATATAAATCAAAGTAGAAATATATATCCTAAATAATAATAAATAAAAGAATAAATATATAAATCAAAGTAGATATATATATTTTAATGAGAAATAAAAGCATAAATATATATATTCTTTTTTATATCTCCTTACACATGAGAAATAAAAGCATAAATATATATATTCTTTTTTATATCTCCTTACACATGAGTTTCCGTCAATAACAATAGATATTTTGCTTTGCCTTTTTCTCGCTGTTTTTCCGTTTGCTATATTTATTGCTGTATTTATTTATTGCTGTATTGTTAGCTGCATTTATTTCTGTATTGTTTTCTCGCTGCATTTCTTCCTCGTCGTATGTTAATGAGGAGGGCTGCTTTCTAAATCCAGCTCTACTATTGGTCAATAAACCGGAAATAGAACGATCAGTGTGCAGATCGATTGAGCATGCCTGCGCTGCGGTTCTCTTAGGAGATCTCCGTATTTGAGAGGAAGTAAACAATTAGAGATGTATCGTAGGATTGCTGAGGCACGTTGCTAGCTTAGCTGAAAGTAATACAGTCAGTGATGACTATTTACTGTTTCCAGTCGATGTTTTGAGTGAGTGGCTGCTCCAGGTAGCTGCAGACACGGACACTGAAGCTGACTCATTAGTTGTCCAGATTTTGGAGGAAGTGGCTTGTCGTTTGCACAAATCTGTGTACCCCACAAGAACAGCTGGAAGACCTGGCTGCCCGCTGACGTCTTTAAGGGACCTCAGACAACCTAAGGAGTCTACTAACTTTTTGGACTGGCTGGGGTCTGGTCAGCTCCAATCTGGAGGTAGAAGTTGTTGACTGCCATCTCCCGCAGTCATCCACTTGCTTCCTGACGTTGAAGTTGTCCAAAAATCACAAAACCTATGCTGACTTCCACCAACACCTTATGGCCAGCATGTCTTCAAGCTACTCTGGTTTTGGTCTAATTTGAACCAGGCCGTTTCAACGTTTTACAAGTTTATGCACTTAGAAATGCACTATGTATTTTTTCAAAGTTACGACTTTCAAATGTTTTTTAATTGTTATGAAGTAGTGTCTAGTGCACTTGTTAATTACTTCAGTTTGACAGAACTTTGCATTCTTGTTTCAAATAAAACAGTTTAATGTTATTGTAGAACATATTTTGAAGCTTCTACCTGCTGATATAAATTGTTTACCCAGGTAACACATTTATTAGCTGTATCACAGAAAATGTTAGGAAATATTAGACCATCATATTAATTAATTTCGTATCTAGAAATTGCTTACATACAAAATGTTAAAGCTGATGTGGTTGAATTTGTAAATAAAATTACAATGGTTTAATAATGGTGACTTTATTACATAAACATGAAAAAAGCACATGTAAACACTGAATATTTTTAATTTAAATAAGTTTACATACAATTTATTTTCTTTTACAATATAGAATGTAACTTGAATACCACTGTGTAGTATTATGTAATCAGTCTTAATAAATAGCAAGTTGGCTCTGTTATAACGATGTAAATTTCAGAACCTTTCAGCAAAAAAGACGGCACAAACATTTTGATAATACAGTACAGTACATTACACCCACCTAAAAAGGATTTTTATGTATCAATGAAAAAAAAGTTGCACCGAAATAGGAATGAAGGAAATGTCTTTTGTAGCTTCAATTTACATACTTCCAAAGATTTCAGTCAGAATATCAACTGTCTGGCAATAAACATTAATCACATTAGAAAACAAGGTCGTTGGATCTGGTAGTGTTTCAATTTCCACCTGAGTCAAAGGCCTTGGAAGCTCTACCTCTGGCACAGTCACGCCATCATGATGGCCACCATAGTGGCTCTCCCCATCAATACCATACTGGTTGTCAACCTGTCAAAGAGTTAAGAGAACATGATATAAATAGCATCCAGTTTACACACACTGGTGTTTTTTTAAACCACAAAAGCAAATTTACAATTGCACTTTGTAAAACGGCATAAATTAAACAAACCTGTGCGGGGTCGTGACCTGCACGTGGGTTTTGAGACCACAACAGCAGTGGTGACTGGTTCCGTTCTGTGCGTAGTCTGTGGTGGTTCCAGCCGTCTGTGAAGAATTGCAGATGTCTGTTGATTTAAGGTAGAAAGGTCCAGTGTAATGCGTATAAGTGCACCTCGTTGTCTGTCAGCAGGCCCTCGGTCTCCAGGTAGCAGAAAGTTGTATAGAACAGATCCAACACATCTCTCCATAACCTCTCAATCCTGGATGGAAAATACATTTTAGTGTGAAAAACGTGCAAAAAAAGGTTGTCATAATACACTAATATAAAGACCAACAACTTAAAATAAAACGCCACCCCGGTATCCAGTTATTGCTCTGTGGACATTGAGTTCAGGATTGTGAGATCCAGACCTTTCTACTTACCCCGGGAATTCACGACGGTTATTTTTCATACTATTTTGGAAAAGGTAGCAACTTCCATGGAAGTAGTCAGTATGAAAACATGGAGAATGGAGAATAAATCAAGACTTTAATTTAAATACCTCTGGTTATGTGTGCTTCTTCCTGTTATGTGAGAATTTCTGTTTTGGCCTCTGGTTGAGACCATGAAGTGTGCCACTAGTACGTTCTCCCCTCCTTTGTCTGAACGAACACGAGATGGCACTCCATATGTATTCACAGCTTCAAGAAAGCTCTGAAGAACTGTTGTGGCACGATTGTTTGTAGCAGCAGTCAGGTAAACAATGAGGCGACTGAAGCCATCAATGCCCCCGTGAACAACGAATCGCCATCTATATAGACAACAAAAACATTTTTGATTATCACTGGTAGAAGAAACTTTCTTTTGTTTGTTGAATGCAGGCCTGGAATTCACAGAGAAGGAAAATCATAACTGCAGTGCTCTTATTCAGCAGAGTAAATGTTTACGTTAAAACACAGAGTAGTTCCATTAAGAATACATTTCTCACTTATGCTAAGACGATTTTAAAAACTTTAAAGGTTCAGTCTGCAGTTTCTGTAGAACTGCAGCACTTAGAAAAAATTTCAACAGGCAAAGCATTCTGATCCCTCCCCCTCAGAGCCATATATGGCTCTGCTCTCCCATGGTCTGCTGAAATTCAAATTCAAGCTCTGTTTTTATTGGCTGGTTACAAACTCTGTTTTTATTGGCTGGAAAACGGCGGGTCACTTTTTCTTTTTAGAAATGCTTATTTACCACCTGGAGAAGCAAGGGGACAATAGATATATACAGTATATTTTTTTTCAGAGATTACCTGGCTAACATCAGTCTGTCAGGAGATAGTGACAGAGTGAAGAAATATGTTTATAAAAAATGTTACATACTGCAGCTTTAATGTCATTGTGTTAGTTGGTCTCTGTGAAAAGTTTCTTAATGAAAGTAATCTGTGTAATCATCACTTGAGGTCCTTATTCACTACAGTACTTTTAAAGAGTACCGGTACATGTATTTGTAATGTCAACATAATTCCTCTTTTTTAAAGACCGTGTAAAGTAAAATTGAATGTGTGTTTTGAGTTTGTCACATGGCATAAATATGTGTTATTAATCACCCATATAAATCTGACTGATTGAAACAGTGCGAAGCTGGAAAGTGCGCATCAAATTTCCTTGCTGGTCAACTCGGTGCAATGCTTCTCGCACTCTTCTTCCTTGAAAATTAAGTAAACCATAATTAAAACGTGTTTGATTTGGAGGTGATGAACATATTGAAATGAGTCCATGGTGTAATAATGACAGTTAAGATAAGATTACACTATTGCTATGCCACTGCAATACATTAGAACATTTAAGTTACTTTCAACAGTATGACATGTAATTTTCTTTGTGATCCTTTTACGTTGTGGTAAACTGTTATTTGTTACCAATCCAATGTTATATAGAACTGCAATTGGTGTTGGTATAAGCAACCATAGGCTCATCTGTTGACTTACTTTGGCCAAGTAGCCCCATAGCAACGTGTATCCTGTATTAGGGTGATGACTTCGAATCTCTCGCACAACTCCATCCAGCTCATCATCTTCAATGTTGCAGTATGAGTCAGATACTCTACAAGAAAAAATAAAAGTCAACTGAAAGTGAGGTTCTCCACACGGAAGAAATTGGATGGACAGAATTTCTGACACAAATGTATTACACAATTTGAAGACGAATTACCATAACAGTCATGTGGAAGTATCTGAATGGTGGACATCAACAAATTCGTAAATACTTTTCTGATGCCATCTACAACTCAATATATTTGAATGAATCAATCAATCCATCAACACTTATCCTAGTTGGGTCATGATGGGTGAGGGAACCTATCTCCAGAGGTCAGTAGGCCAGAAGCAGGGTACACCCTGAACAGATCGCGAGTTAATCGTAGATGAATATGAATATCTCACAATTCTGAACTTCTTAAGTGGATTAAAGGCTTAAGATAATATGTTTTACTATTAAAAGTCGATATTTGAACACAACAGATGTTCCGGAACAACTGGAATTATAATAAAAATATAAAATACAAATAAGTTCAAAGTAGCAAAAGAAATACCACACATGCGTACTTACCTTATACCTTTCACTGACCCCAAAAAGTCTGCCAATATCCATGACAGATACACCCGCATGAAGATATGATTCCAAGACGTCAGCGGGCAGCAGGTGTTCCAGCTGTTCTTGTGGGGTACATGGATTTGTGCAAACGACAAGCCACTTCCTCCAAAATCTGGACAACTAATGCTTCAGTATCCGTGTCTGCAGCTACCTGGAGCAGCCACTCACTCAAAACATCGACTGGAAACAGTAAATAGTCATCACTGACTGTATTACTTTCAGCTAAGCTAGCAACGTGCCTCAGCAATCCTACGATACATCTCTAATTGTTTACTTCCTCTCAAATACGGAGATCTCCTAAGAGAACTGCAGCGCAGGCATGCTCAATCGATCTGCACACTGATCGTTCTATTTCCGGTTTATTGACCAATAGAAGAGCTGGATTTAGAAAGCAGCCCTCCTCATTAACATACGACGAGGAAGAAATGCAGCGAGAAAACAATACAGAAATAAATGCAGCTAACAATACAGCAATAAATAAATACAGCAATAAATATAGCAAACGGAAAAACAGCGAGAAAAAGGCAAAGCAAAATATCTATTGTTATTGACGGAAACTCATGTGTAAGGAGATATAAAAAAGAATATATATATTTATGCTTTTATTTCTCATGTGTAAGGAGATATAAAAAAGAATATATATATTTATGCTTTTATTTCTCATTAAAATATATATTTCTACTTTGATTTATATATTTATTCTTTTATTTATTATTATTTAGGATATATATTTCTACTTTGATTTATATATTTATTGTTTTATGTCGGATATATATTTATTCTTTTATTTATTATTTTGACAGTTTGGTCCTCCATACTAGTGATGCTTCTACTTTCTAAAGAAAAGCAGTTTGATTGGTTTGGATCAAAAGTAAGACTCAGGCAGAGACAAGCCAACAATTTAAAAGAAGAAAGACTCCAGGGCTTTTTTTTCTTCACACTGTCAGGTCACTGAAAACAGTCACATTGAATGTTAGATCAGTAGGTTTTCTGTATTTATTATAGCTGAAGGGATGTTTACCACTTGGATGTCTCTTTTTCTTCTGCTGCACCGTTGACAAGCTTGTAAATTTGGTGTTGCTTGGTTGTTTTTAAAGAGAAAGTCAAAGAAAAAGGGAACTTCAGCTGTAACAAGAATGAGTTAGCATTGTTATACGTATCAAGGTGCACACGCGATTGAGCTTTTATCAACTTTCTTGTAATTACTGTGCATGTTCAGTTGACTCTCATTTGTCTCCTAGTACATTTCTTGCTGATTGCATCTTTGCTGATTCCAACAAACGTCTGGAAATGATTTAATCTCAGACGGTGTCGTCTGTGATTTGCATTCATATTCAATTCACCATCAGCCTGAAGGAAATCATCCTACTTAAGCCTGAATTTTAGCGGTGAGTGACAGCATTAAAGCTGGGCTGAGAAAATAACTCACCATTCGGCTGTAATTACAGGATTTTAGCTTCACTGAGTTGTGTCAAAGTCACAGAACTCTGGAAGACCATTGCCATCTCACATTTTCTGGCAAATGGAGAGGTATCAAATACTTTGAGTGGCAATAAGAATTGACCTAATAGGAAAAAATGTAATCATGTTAACCCACATGGAATACATTATTGTCTGCTGAAAGACGAAAACCAGTTGTAATAAGGGCTCAATTCCCTGCATCAATGTCTCTTGTTAATTTTGCAAACAGGGCATGCAAATGACCCAGCATGAATGTCCTATTGTTTACAGTGAATTATTATGAGTGTTGAACTGTTGCCAATGGCCACAAACTGCTGCCTTATCATGCTCAGCAGATGACATGTGTACATGAAAGGTTTGCACAGAGTTTGTCTAAACTTGCTGTCATTTCATCAAATGACAACAGTTAACACAGGCCCATAATTACAAAAATAAGTGTGTGCACTTTTGAAGCAATCTGCAAAACTATGAACTGTTTCATCCAGATTGATTGATTTATTTAATTCCATTCAAAGAGTGAAACTTGTATATCAACGTATATTCATTCACTACACACAGATATATTTCAAATGTTTATTTATGTTAATGTTGATGATTATAACTGACAACTAATGAAAACACCAAAGTCAGGATCTCAGAAAATTAGAATATTGCTGGGTTGCAATCACGTGACCCGGAAGTGGCGCGAAATTCAGATGCGGGGCAGGAAGTGATTTTCCCCAGTTCAAAACACAGCAGAATGGATTACAGCAAGTATGCCAAAGCCCTAAATAAACTGGCGAGGACGAGTTTTGGGTTAACCATTTAGGATCAAAAGAAGCTTTAAATGGTTGTCGACTTGTTTCTGCCCGGGTGAGTAGTGAGATGTATTATTTATTTAGTAATTAGCCTATGCTAACTACGCTATCGCTAATGCTAACAACAAGTTTAGTTAGCCCCCTGTTATTTCTATGTGCGTGGATCTACTTAAAAATAATATATTTAGCTTCTGTAAAGCCAAATTCGTGCTGGAGTTGTATGTGTTAACGTTGAGTCATATGCATTTCTACACTGTAGGTCAGAGATCTACAGTAACTCCATTAAAAAGGTAAGTTAATGTACTGAAAATATTATGATTTTTTTTGTTTTGATAATACAGTATCATCAAGGTGATCGTATCTTCTTTGTAACTTCAGATACTAGCTGGTTAAACTCAAGGTGGCCATACATGGGAGCCTCACCAGATGGAGTCGTTTCATGTGACTGTCATGGAGCCAGGGTGTGTGAAATCAAGGTAAAATTTATTTCTCAAAAGGTTTGGACTACTGCACTGCAGACTTAGCTTTTTTAGATTTTTCTACCTGGATTATTGAGCATGCATTAGGGTACTGCACTGCAGACTTTGCGCACCTCACAGTATGAATGTTACAACTATAATTTTTTACTCAAATCTTTGTTGTTTGCATATTTCACAGCATGTAGCCGTAGTTTTGGGGATGGTCTTGCAGTTTGTGGGATGTTGCCTTGTTTCCAGTTAAAAAATGTGTGACCTTTCCATCACCTTTTAAAACTTAGTCCAGATTAATACATTCTTACCTGTGGAACACACCTGGTTGACAGAGACATAAATATAGTCTCATTTTCTAACATTGGTGTTGGATAGTGAAATGAGTGAAACACAATCTTTAAAAAAGTATCATATTGAAATGTTTTGGAGACTACCGTATTTATTTTTTATGTCTAAGTTTCATTGTCTTGTCCTTCAGTGCCCACAGAGCAAACAGCATGAAGTCGGTCTGAGGATGTGTGCTGGACAGCCTGGTTTTTGTCTCGTCGTCTCGTCAAGGTTGGAGATTCTGTACAACTGGATAGGAACCATCCTTATTACCATCAGCTCCAGGATCAGATTCACATTGTGGATGTACAATATTGTGATTTTGTAGTATGGAGTGAAAATGATATTTATGTGGAAAGAATTCTGCCAGATGACCAGCTGTGGGAAACAGCAGTTCCCAAAATTCAGCACTATTTTACACATTGCATCCTACCTGAAATCCTGGGACAGAAATCCACACGTGACTAACCAATCTAAGAATCAAGAATGTTATTTGGAGTAGTTGATGAAAGGAGTTTGAAAAGTTTATACAAATTTAAACAGTTGCTCTTTTTTTCCCCAAAAACATTTGTCACTACCATAACATGTTTCAGCTACACCTGTAGCAAGCACTCTGCAGAAGGGTCATGTGATGTTGTTACATGTCATGACAGCTGTTTTTTATTTACAATAATCTTATTTACAATAATCTTAATTGAAAAGTTAAGTATGTTAAATCAAATGATATATTTAAATCAATATGAGATTAGCTTGTGAATTTCAAAGGTGTTCTAATATGTTAAATAACAGCACATACAAATGTCATATGTCACAAATGTTGCAAAATGAGTCTACTTCAGAAAAATGTTTTTATTTCAATAGCAAAACTCATGTCATTTTAACTGACCAATATTCACAAAGATTGGTTATGGAGTTCATTGAATAAATTAAAAATATTCAACCTTATTGGGTAAATTTTTTTTTTGTCTTCATGAACAATTAACATGTACAAATATGGTCTGTAACAGTATTAGTGATTTAATTTACTTTTGATTTACTTTAAATGATAAATACATGTATAATCATTTAAACTTAAAATATTTATATAAATATAGTTGATTGAATTACTTGTCGCTCAGGCCACTATTAAGAATTGTAATCTTTCATGGAGAACATGAATCGTTCTAAAACAAATTCGAGACACAGTGGCTTTTGACACATTAAATCTATAGGCAAGGTCTTGAAGCTGCAGATGTAATCTGAGATGCATAAGTATCATAATAAATTGCTCAAATTTGGAGAGTGCTGACAGTGATGACATGCTGATGTATAAGGTTCACAGAGCTGAAAAATTTGCATCAAAACTAAAAAGTTGGGCAGTCCCGTATAAAACTTTGTTTTATCGTTGTTCTGGAAGGTTTCAGGAGTAAATTTAGTCACTGAGACTTTTTCCTTAAGGTCGCAGATCTCAGTTGTGTAGCCTTTCACTGCATCCTCCAGCTTTGTGAGGTCAACCATGCTTAGATCCGTCTGGCATTCTGCATCTGCAAATATTTAATTATTAAAAATTACGTTCAGAAATTCTATAAATAAATAAATAGTATTTTTATTTATTATTATTTTACCTTTGAATCGTTCGTTTTCAGGGGCTGGTAAGCTTTCTTCACAGAGCTCATCTTCCAGACTGTTGGCCTCCTCAGTGCAGAGAAGCTTCCAGGCCTTAGCTCTTTCCCTGCGCCGGAGGGATGCTTCTGTTTGTGGCCACTCGTTACTTCTTTGGTACCCCAGGTTAACAGTGGGGGCCCAGTCTTGGGAATGTACATCACCTGCTGCACTCGGACAACCTAAATATAAGACACCACTTTAAAGTAAAACACGTAAATGCCTTTCCTAGCACTAAGCTAACCGCTAACAACATTAGCATTCTAATCGGATTTTTTCTGGGAACAACCAAGTGTTGAACCACTACACAAGCTAGGGCATAACATATCTTACCTGTCTTTCTAGTTACTGTCCAATAAAATATCTGAAAATATGATTTAAACGATACGACCCTTACCTGTAACAAAGTGGTCGCTGCAGACTCTCGTCAGTTTCTGCACCTCCTGTTTTTAGCCGTAGGTTGTAATCCACGTTTGTCGTCTTTTTTCTGTAAGTTTTTTTAAATTAATCCCCTTGTAGCATACTACTTTCGGAACACGAAAATAACTTTTATCTATCTCTCGATTAGAGCGGTTGCAACAACCGTAAACGGCACAGAATTTAGGCATGTTGATGCTGAATCAGCAACAGAAGGAAACGGCTGCGTTTACTTCTTGCCCCGCATCTGCATTCTGTGACGTCACTGCTACGTCATCTGAAACCCAGCACTCTAGTCTGCTAATTTACTCATAACTTTTGCAAATGCCTTTAAATGGTGTCTCTGTCTAGTTTTGTAGGCTACACAATCAAGGGGAAGACTAATGACTTCACAGTTGTCCAAAAGATGACTATTGACAGCTTGACAAGGAGGGCAAGACACAAAAGGTCAAAAGAGGCTGGCTGTTAACAGAGTTCTGTGTCCAAGCACATTAATAGAGATGCAAAGGGAAGGAGACGATGTGTTAGAAAAAAGTGTACAAGTAATAGGGATAACCGCACCCTGGAGAGAACAATGAAACAAAACCCATTCCAAAATGTGGGGGAGATTCACAAAAAGTGGACTGCAGCTGGAGTCAGTGCTTCAAGAACCACCACACACAGACGTATGCAAGACATGAGTTTCAGCTGTTGCATTCCTTGTATCAAGCCCCTCTTAAACAAGAGACAATGTCAGAAGCATCTCATCTGGGCTAAAAACAAAAAGGACTGGACTGCCGCTGAGTGCTCCAGAGTTATGTTCTCTGATGAAAGTATATTTTGCCTTTCCTTTGGAAATCAAGGTACCAGAGTCTGGAGGAAGAGGCACAAAACTCACGTTGCTTGAGGTCCAGTGTCAAGTTTCCACAGTCAGTGATGGTTCGGAGTGCCATGCCATCTGCTGGTGTTGGTCCACTGTGTTTTCTGAGGTCCAAGGTCAACGCAGCTGTCTTCAAGGAAGTTTTAGAGCACTTCATGCTCCCTACTGCTGACTAACTTTATGGAGTTGCATATTTCATTTTATATATTAATAAATATAATAATGTAATAATTATATATATAAAATACATACATACAAACAAAAATACATATACATAGATAAATCAAAGCACTTTGGTATTTTTTTCCCTCTGGCTTTCTTTCTAATCTCTCTTTCTATTTGTGCATTATTGTTTTTGGTCAATATTAACTAAAACAAACATTTGCTTTTGGACTGTGAAATCAAGCAGTGTGAGATAGAACTCAAGTTCTGTTGAGAGTGCCACATTATCTGAATTGTGTTGTGATGTCAAGACCACCTGACCAGAGTTTTACTGTATGATATATTTAGAGGTTAGAGCTCATACAAATCATTTCTTGCACTAAAGAAAGTGAAATTATAAACAGAATATTATTGTAATACAAATGTATTTATTTTAAACCATAAAGAACAAAATCAATAAAATATAAATACCAGAGTTTTCCTCTCTGTTTTATTTGGAAATCTCTAGTTTTTAATCTTGCCATAAGTGAATGAAAAAGAAAAAAAGGGGTCTGATTTTGATTTGAGTCACACTTAACTATAGGCTGTTAGACAATAATCCATACAGCTGCCCTGAAAAGAAAAAACAAATAGACCGAACAAGCCATTTATTGTACCAGGCTTGATCCAAAATGCCTTTTATAAAAATTACGTATTTAATCTTCAGACTGACTTCATTTTCCAGCTCTTTGGTTTTACAATCTACTAAACTAACTTTAATAAATGGGAGTATGAAAATATGTTTCCAATGTCTTTCAAATTTATTCTTCCTTTATTAGTGATATATAAACTTGATTTAGTCTGCATATTTTGAACCATGCATGATTGTCCCTAAAATATTTGACTTTGCATGTAAACTAGAAATGAAAGGTTAGGCTCCCTATGTGCATATTGTATGTCTGTGCTTTCATCTTGAATAAAATTGGTCCATGTTCACAATATATGCTGTGATGCTGATGGTCCAAGGGTGTGACTATAAGTCATACTGAAGTGGGCTTGAAGCCACATCTGGTACAATGTATATCACTTCTGATTAAGGCTGGCTGTAAGGATGCAGGTTGACAATCTTTGAGGTGTGAGAGCTGAGGGCAGAGGAAAAGTGAAGCGAGGATGCCAAAGGTCCAGATGAAAGCAGGCAGTTGGAGAGACAGACTATCTAAATGAAGTGTGACGTTCTGTTAGTGCTAGGTGGAAGATAAGCAATGTGAAGTGGAGAGGTTACCAAGAAAAGAAAGGCAGGGTGTTATGCACAACAACTTGTGTATAGGAAGGAGTTGTGCTTTCCATGCATGTCATTGGACAGGAGAGATACAGTCAGTCTGCAGCAGTGCGATCAGAGGGCTCATGAACATTAAAGGAATGTTTTGGCTTCAGAGTAACTGAGATGAAGCGAGGAGAGGCCGTCGAACACCCAGCTGTACACAAAGATCTGCCTGGCCAGATCCCCCTGACTGCAGCAGGTTGTTGTGATGGGAGGTAGCATCTGTCACTTGCAGATTCTGGAAAAGACAATTCTTTGTGTTCCCACAGGGAGTGATCTGAAGTTGATTTTTAAGCCTAGCAAAAGGCTTTGGACAAAATATGGCATCTTCATTTTGCCTGGAGCAATGTTTAGCTTTTGCCAGCTGGTGCTCATAAATTGTACCACTCAGCTGTCAACTTCCCAAAGCCTATAAGGCAGTGGTGTAGTCTACATTTTTGTAATAGTTATACTGTGCTTAGAAACAGTGGTGCACTCCAGTGGTGTAGTCTACATTTTTGTAGTGGGTATACTGCAGTTAGTTTTACGTTCGGCGTTGGACACCATTGAAGCCACTGATCGCGATGTCCAACGTAAAACTAACTTTACCGCAGTCGGTCCGTATAATGTGCTTAGAAACGAAAGTAAACTGGTTGGTACAATGTAATCAATTTATTTCGATTTTTAAACATATTGAACATTTCCAAATTCCAAAAGATAATGTACATGTATACCAATAGATTGTTACGGAAGTGTTTAACTGCCATTTACCATATCAATGACGCATGCCTAATGATATGTTCATTCATTCATTCAACCTTTATTTAAATAGATGAGTCACATTGAGCCTCAAAGACTCATTTACAAGTGAGACCTGTTTGGACAGACAATAAAAGTGGTGAAAAATGAGACAGGGTTTGGATGTGATACATATGTAATATATCATTGGGAACTTTTTAGTGCGTATACTGAAATTCTCAAGATTTTCTAGTGGGTATACTCCGTATACCCACGTATTACGTAGACTACACCACTGGTGCACTCTACATTTTTGTAGTGGGCATTAGAATTGCATTCGGGTCCAAAAAATCCCACCCAACCCGGCCTCTGCCCGTAGCCATCATTTCAGATCCCCAACCAATTTGAGAATTAACAGTAATTACAGGTCCGAACCCGAATAAACCCCCGCCCGACATTTTTATTTAAGCTTTGACTGCTTGTCGGCGGATGCACGCCTGAATAAAGGGGGCAGAAGATCTGAGCTGAGGGGGGGTGTTTGTCCTTTCATGGATGTCAAAGTGCATTATCTTTGAACTGAGAAAGCTCTTCGTATGAGAAGAGAAACATCTTCAGTTACAAAATAAAGTCCAGCCGTTTTGGTCTTGAACTTTTTTGAATTTGCTCTGTATTTTTATTTATTTATTTTGTACTAAAAACGTGCATTTACAGTCACACATTAAACTATTTTGTTTAGACTGCCTGGTTTGCAAAGTAAGTGAAGTGTACCTCTTGAACCTGTCAAACAAAGAAAAGAAAGTTCAAGTTCAAATTGGGCTTAACTGGTTGAAAGATTAAATTATAAAAGCCATTTTAAGAATTTCTTATTTTATGACTTATAATTGGCAGTTATATCACAGGAACATAAAACCCTTGAGAAAAGATAGACACTCTTTTATGAAGGCAAATGTTTACCCTTGAAATATTTCATTTATTTTTTTAAACTTGAATAAAAAGGTTAAATTTGTCTCTAATTGTATTTGATAGATGTCTCTTGCTTTAGCTTTTTAATCTCCTGTCTGCCTGTGACAGAAAAGTGGAGAGCAATAGTTACAGCTGAAACAGCAGTTAAATGCTTCCAATGTTACAAGTTATATTAAAATACACTTTCAGAGCCATAAAGCCTTCAAGGTGAGGATATTCATACAGTATATTTTTGTTGCCGGTTTTAGTCATTGCAATGAAGGTAAACGATTAAAAAAAACGATATTATTGACAAAATGCTTGCAGAAGTATTTGTTAAACCAATCATTGCTCATCTGAATGTTGTTTTCGTGCTAAAATAACCCACATAGTTTGGTTTTGGGATCATGGTCTTTGAAAATGTCTATTTATGCTTTTCAAAATTATTTTTGTTGGTCTTTGTTTTGTTCTTGTGCCATACAGTGGAGGGTGGGGGTGGAGGGTGAGGGTGCAGTGGAGAGCGTCCTGTGCTCCAGCATCAACGTGTGGCATGGAGGCTGCACAGTTGCAGAGAGAAAAGCTCTGCAGAGAGTGGTGAAGGCTGCACAGAAGTCTGTGGGAGTCAGTCTCCCCACCATCACAGACATTTACACCTCCAGATGCAGAAAAAGAGCCACCTGCATCATGAAAGACCTCACTCACCCAGCACACTCACTCTTTGCACCACTCCCCTCGGGACGGAGGTTGAGGAGCATCAAATGTAGAACCACTAGACTGAGAAACAGCTTCTACCCTGAGGCTGTCAGACTCATGAATAAATAAATAATAAGAATAAACACTGCAAAATGTCACATCATACTGATACTGTACTGATCTGTTTCTTGTTGCTGCGTTCATCTGTGACCATCTGCTCATGTTCGTGCTGCTGTTTATAATGATGTTTTTCTACTACATTAGGGCTTAGTGTATTACTAGCTGATGTGATGTCTCTCTTAGTTAATCCTAGATGTTATTATTGTTTTTCTCTTGCATTTGTTGTTGGATGTAACTGGGACCCTGTGTACATAATCTCGTTTTCAACACATGTACTACATGCGGTGCAAATGACAATAAATTCTCTCTGACTCTGACTCTGACTCTGATACCTGGTTCTGATGGTTACACCTGTTCTGCATTTAGTCATTAGTTCCCTCAGAGAATACTTGCTGAGGAGTTGCTGGATGTGCTTTGTTGAGTTTCCCCAAATGGTGGTTTCCCAAACATTCACGGTTTCTTGTAAATGTGTATTATTATTATTATTATTATTATTATTATTATTATTATTATTATTATTATTATTATTATTATTATTATTATTATTATTATTATTATTATTATAATATCAGTTAATTTTCCCTTACGTTTGCAAGGTTTATAGTCTGATTTGGTAATTAAGTTTTCGTTTCAATATACACTTTCAACTTTTTCCCGGCATATAGGATTTGCCAGCTCCTCCTCCAGGACCCCACCTACTCCATTTTTCTTTCTATCCACACCATGGTAAAACAGTTTGAACCCTGCTCCAATGCTGCGAGCCTTGCTGCCCTTCCACTTGGTCTCTTGGACACATAAAACATCTACCTTTCTTCTCTGCATCATGTCAGCCAGCTCTCTACCTTTGCCTGTCATTGTCCCCACATTTAGAGTTGCAACCCTCAGTCCTACATTCTTCACTTTCCTCTTCTCCCTCTGTCTCCTGACACGTTTCCCTCCTTGTGGTCTTCGACTAACAGTAACACAATTTCTGTCAGAACTCCTGTTTGTCAACAGCACCGATGGCAGTCGTTGTTAACCCGGGCCTCGACCGATCCGGTACGGTCTCACTTAGTTGAATTCACATATTAGTTTTGGCCAAAGTGTTTTACATCACATGCCCTTTCTGACACAACCCTCACCATTTATCTCGACTTGGAACTGGCACAAGAGATGCAATGGCGTGTGCTCCCTATTAGCTAGTTTTAAAAATAAATAAAACAATAAAACAATAGATAAAAAAATATTCATAACAAACATATCACTAAGGGAATATTTAAAAACAGGAAGCAAGTCGGCTTGTTCCACAGTTTAAGGGCTCTAACTGAAAACGTTTGGTCACCCTTTAATGGTAAAATACATTAACAATCATAACTGAAAGAGTTCAAATGGCTTTTAAAAATATATTCTCAAATTATTTGCAGTTTATTAACCTTAAACAAAGAGTTAGATTTAATTGGGTTTCCTAAATGTGAAAAAGACAATGTCACCGTGTTTGACTTTGGACAGATCTGAGCAAAAGCTCGACTACCACTGTTTCACAAGCAAACAGCAGCTGTGTCATGCAACGTGCAAATGCAGCAGAAAGCACTCCACCCCGCTATTCCAGTTGATCTCATGCAGAGTAGACAGAACAGTGTGAGAGTGCATCCTTTTCCCTCCATGTCTCGCTCTCCAGGGAGCAGAATGTGCTGATGCCAAACAACGGGGGACGAGAAGGTAGAAAATTACAAATTAAAACAAGGAATCAAATGAGAATATACAGTGGCAATTTCTGTGATGGGAGTGTTTTTTGCATCTAAATATTGACTCCCTCTGGAACGGGGGAGGTGACAAGGAGAAAATACAAAAATGATTTCTTGTATATGACTTAAGACTCCTAAAGGTTGAGGCTACATTAAACATAAGTCGTTGCAGTTCAGAACTGCTGTCCAGTGTTGGATTTGCAAGTTGTGGACGTGTCCATTTAACATTATCCCATCCATCCATCCATTATCTTTTACCCGCTTCTTCCGTTTTGGGTTGCAGGAGTCACTGGTGTCCATGTCCAGCTATCACTGTGTGAGAGGCGGGGGACACCCTGGACACATCTCCTGTCCACCACAGGGACACATAGAGACAAACGAGACAAACAACCATTCACTATCTCACTCTCACCTAGATACAATTTAGAGTCACCAATCAGACTAACATGCATGTTTTTGGTCTGTGGGAGGAAACTGGAGTACCCGTAAAAAGCCCACTCATGCACAGAGAGAACATGCAAACTCCACCCAGAAAGGCCCCCGGACTGGGATTTGAACCTGCTCGCTGAGAGGGAGCAGCTTTACCAATGGCGCCACCGTGCTGCCCACTGCTAGCTATTCAGATATTATTAACCTCTTCGCTGATGGTTTTATTTATGTTCTCCTTATGGTGGATGTGGAGACATTTAATCAGTCCTGCTTATCTTATAAATAATTAAATCAGGTTCAGCTAAAAACTAACAACAAGAAAACGAGTATCGTACTTTCCGCCTTACAAGTCGCACCACCGCATCAGTCCAACAAGTCTAATAAAGTGGAAAAAAACATAAATAAGTCGCTTCGCCGTATGTCGCATCAATTGAGCCTCACTGCCGACATCCCGGAAATATGGACCGATGTTGTGCCAAAAATCGCTTGGCTACCAAAATGGCGACCGCGGGAGCACGCTCAAGAAGACTTTAACAATTTTTTTTACAAGATTAAAACTTAAAAACAATTATTTGTTTGCTTGAAATTATAGCAAAGGTGTGTCTCTGTTGAACTTTTCCTTAATAAATTAACTTTAATGGTAAAATCAGCTGAATTTCGTTTGGCAGCGTGGCGAAATGCAACTGATTTGACGTTTGTTCCCAGAGTTCCGAAGCGAAATGAAGGTAGCTTACAAAGGCAAGCCAAGTGTCTCACTAATAGCCACTTTTACCTATTAATGAGACACTTGGCTTGTTACTCAAGGGCCCTCTAGTGGCTGAAAATGGTAATGTTCAATATTTTCCATGTCAGAATGAATGAAATTGTCAAATCTCAGCCAAAAATTGGGTTATAAACATTGGGTTATAAACATTGGGAAAAAAGTACATTAGTCGCTTCAGTGTAAGTCGCAGGACTTGCAAATGTATGCAAAATGGTGCAACTTATAGTCCGGAAAATACAGTACAGTATATCTAGCTTAATCTTCATTCAACAGTTTTGAGAGCCCATTCGATTTGCTGTAAGTGAAAAATGATTTCACATACTGCCCATGAAATTAATAGGAGTTAAGTGCTTTAAGGTCCTAAGATTAAAACAATTCAAGACATCAATTATTTCTTCAAAATTTGATTTGTTGATGGATTTGATTACAGTTTTTCATGTTGTTCCACCAAACGAGGATTAAAAATATAATTTATCATTAATTTAATCAGTTTTTGTAAAAAAAATAATACTTGGTTTGATTACTTTATTATTGAGTGTGTGATGGATTGAGCCCCTTACTAAAAGGTGCTGCATTTATGTACTTTATACCCCCGTGACCAAAAATGGAAGAAGTGGGTAAAGAAAATGGATGGATGGATGTGTGTTTTGTAACAATGATCTTGTGGAAGGAAGTAATTTTGCCACAAATGAATCCTTCATGTGTTTTATTCGGCACATTTCTCTTTAAAATAATATTTGCCCAAGCAACATAAGAAAATCCTTCAAGACTGGAAAAAGCACCCAAAAAACAAACAAATAAGCGGCACACATGCAGGCAGCCAAGCTCAGAGTTCAACAAACAACAAGCCATGAACTAGCTGGCCAAACTGCAACTGGTTGTTCTCCATTTCTGTTTATTAGAGCAGAGAGGTCATAAAGCAGAAACAAAAGACATGCACTGTGGCTTCGGTCAGGGCGGCCAGGTGTCACGCCATTCTGGCTAGAAGCTGATAACATGGTTGTATAATACACCAGCCTGCCAAATCAATCCTCAGGATAGAGCAGCAGGAGGTCACGGCACTAAACCTGAATTCTGGCAAACTGGCTGATAACTTAAATGGTTATTATGATGTGAGACAAAGCATTTGTTTTCGTCATGGAGACAATTGGATTGTGTTCATTTTCACAATCACCACCTCTGGCAGTGAATATTTTGTGTCCTAACTATGTTTTTTTTTTTGTTTTTTTTTTTCAGATGCGAAGAAGCAAAAGAAGGAAGGGAAGAAGCGTCCGCAAATGAACTGATGAGGATTTTCTGAGCCTGAAAAATGGAAGACGACTTGTGGAAAGACGTCCTCTGCCTTATTTCAATGCAGTTCCTGTTTATATGTCCTGTAGGTTGACAGTAGGGGCCTCTGTAGATTTGACAAAACCAGTGGAAGCGAGCCTTTTTTTAGTGACAATTGTGTTTTATTTTTTCCTTTTTGTTTTTAGCAAATGTTAAAAAAACAACTTGTACTTTGCCTTAGGAGACATAATTTCCGATGGTAGGGTTGGATAATGAGAATATTTGTTTACTAGTTTTCTCACTTAATTGTGTTATCTCTTGGATTATTTTCTTAAGTACAAATTGCATCAGATTGGTTTACAGTATAAAAAGCGCAGCTCTTATTTAGACACACAAAAACCCCTTTTAGGCCTGTGCCCTGGCTTAATGAAGCAGTTTGTTAAAAGTAAAGCTTCAAACATCTCCACTTAATTAAATTGAGGAAAGAAAATCATGTTTTTACAATCTTTAAGTGGCCTAATTTACAGTGATAAACACAGAAAAAAAATATTAAGCTTGTTCTGTAAAATCTCCTGCTGCTCTGCTGTACCTCAATTTACAACCACATATTGTTAACCTTTCTTCTCTTAACGTATTCTTGTCGTATTCAAGAATAAAAAAAAATAACATCTGGTATTCTTCTTGGTGTTTTTGCAAAACTAAAAAAAAATCAATAAAATGTTGAAAAAAGGATTTGAGCTTCACCTTTTAATGTCTTCAGTCAAGCCTATCTAAAAAAAAAGTCTACTTTCCTTGATGTGTCTTTGTTGAGAAATGATGGAGTCATGGCCATTTTGGTTAATGTCAATTAATTTTATTTATTTATTTACAGCCTAATCACATCAAAGTTGTCTCAAGGCACTGTACAGAAACATTCACATACAAACAAAAGCTAATTAGTAAAGTTCTCTATCTAAGGAAGCCAGCCGACTTGGCGTAAGTAATCAAATTCAGTTGTTTGGAGTCGCCATGAGAGAATGTACTAGCGAGACTGTTACGGCGAACACGGAAATTTACAAGTTCAGTCTGACCCAAAAGGAATGTTTTCTGAATTCAGACCTAGCCTTGGAAGGTGGACTATCTCAAATTTCTCCTTGGATGTTATGGAAACAAAGATGCTCTGTCCCCCTCCCTTCCCCAAGGTCATGGACCTGCAGAGTCCAACCGAGCTGGCTGATAATCAAACACCTCTTATCAGGACTATGGCTGGGGGTGTGGACTGTGCTGTGATACGACCTTCCCTCAAAACTCAATGCCTCCACTGGCATTCCTCGCCTCCCAGGAGCAGCAACCTAGGACATGTGAAGGCGCCAAGGGCCGCGTCGCTCACCTGGTGGCCGTGCTAGGACCCCCACCCCATACCTACTCCACACACATATGTATTATGCCTATTTATGTTGCTTTGCTGTGGTAGATTATTTTTTTATGCCTCAAACAGTGCCCTGTCTAGGACACGGTGTGAGATATTTTGTTTTTATTTTTTATACCTCTCTCATCTCCTTTATGATTTTTTCCCCTTTTTCTTTCTTTCTTATCTAAGCAAATGGGGCAGCACATATTTCAAGCTTCAGCCCCCTGCGCACTTCTGTCCATCTTTAGGGCGGCTGTATGGAAAGTAATTTTGTTGTACTTAACTGTGCAAGGATAATAAAAGCATTCTGATTCTGACTCGTTGAATCTTCACTTCATCACAGTCTCTCATCCTGAGCAAGCACAAAGGCAACAGTGGGAAGGAAAAACTCCCTTTTAAAAGGAAGAAACTTCCAGCGGAACCAGGCTCAGGACAAGCGGCCATCTGCTTCGACCAGCTGGGCTTGAAAGGACAGGAAGAAGAGACGAAACAAACAGAATGGCAGGTCCGGATGTAGGTTAAACCTTGAAAGGTGGTAACCTTTAAAAGGTTGTTGAAACCTTGTGCAGATTCTCATACTGCTGGTGAAGATTCTCAGTCGTCCAGGACATGATAAAAAAAAAAGGCATTCAATACAAGATCAACTGGACTTTGTTACAGAAGACGTTTCGACCTCTATCCAGAGGGCTTCATCAATTCAATTCAATATTCAATTCAATTTATTGAATTGATAAAGCCCTCTGGATAGAGGTCGAAACGTCTTCTGTAACAAATAAAGTCCAGTTGATCTTGTATTGAAGATTCTCATACTGTTTGCAGCACCTTGCGAATGACTGTCAGCTACTACCACACCCACATTTTAGAACTGTCTGTAAAACTGCACACAAACTTAGACTTGTGTTTGTTTGTTAGCAAAGTATCACATGAACCACTGTACAATTTTTAATACACTTATTAGAACATATTTATTGGATAACTGCCTTACTTTTGGAACAAACCACATTCAAGATGGCTGCCACAACCAATACTTAGGCTACATCCAAAAATGGCTATGCTTCAACCTTTATCCACCATCTCGTTTAGCAAAGATCAATACAGAAAAAAAAAGTATCTGAAAAACATGACATATCTTTTACTAGAGTTTTATTTGAAGAGGTTAAGGTACAATGTAACCACTTGATGCAGTTCATTTTACAGTGTCATAGCTGGCCAATGATTAAAAACACTCAGATTTATTGTTCAGAAAGAAATCATCAAGAATGCATCAAAACTAAAATCAGTACCATGTTACTGTACAGGAAGGATCTCTGTGTGGGAGAGGGAAATCAACCAGGGACTAATCAGGGAGGGGACATTCAGATAGTATCTAATGTGTGTATGTACATTTTAAATGTACCACATCTGAGTTACATATTTTATTCTCATATAGATATATATGTAGATATATACAAATCAAACAACATACTGTTTTTGTTTCCTATTGCAATAAAAGCCACATGCCACAG
>JBBPBX010027506.1:0-14577 GCA_038048925.1 Garcialebias charrua | reverse complement strand
TCAGCTCACAACTCCTCAACACACTGACAAGAACTGACTCACCCCCAGGACATTGAAGTTACAAAAAACTAAAAAGTAAAAACTTATATATTGTGTCCGTAGCATGAAGCAGTGTCTTCTTCCCAGGGTGAGGGTGAAGCCTCATAAATTTACAGGTGAAATCAAAATGAAAGCTCTTGCCTCTGGGCTTTTGGACCACACTGAAACTAGTTTTTAGTTTTTGTCGTCCTCCTGGGTCTTTATCCTTTTTTCCCCCTCTCTGGCTGCAGAAGTCATCCTTCAAATCCCCCGGACTTCTGTTCCAGTGTTGGCTAGATTAAAAAAAAAGTTAGGAGCTAGTCTCATTTAGCAAGGCAAGAATCCATTTCTTAGCAAATCATAAATTCCAGAAACACACACATATAGTTTTCTCACATACGTGCGTATCTGTGTAAATCTGCTATGTTTGGTCTAAAAACGTGTTTACGGTAGTTCTATGGGTTGAATTGGATTACACCTTAATTTTCTTATTTGTGCAAACGCTCATGTGTGACATGTCTGCTCATGTGTGACATGTCTGCTCATGTGTGATGTCACACAGGTGGTTCAAGCAGAGCCAATCCCCTGCAGAGATGAGCAGTTCATACCTTATATGGAAGTGCTACATTTCACTCCTGAAAAGCTTTTTTTCTTCTTTTTTTCCCCCCATTTTTTTAAGCCTTTGGTTTTGGATGGAATGGGTGGAATAGATAAATACATCTACATGTTTAGTCTTTGTTGTTGCTTGGTGTATGTTGTTGGCTAGAGGTTTAATTTGTTTTAGGTTGTTGCTGGAGGAGGCGTGAACAAGCACAACTCTACCTCCACCCCTCCTTGTCTCTCGACACGCCTATTTTGAGGGAGATTTTGAAACTGCTTCGGGAGAGGAGTGGACCTTACCAAGCTCCGCCCACAGGGCCGCGTTTCATTGGCTAATGCCCATAACACGTCACAGCGCAGCTACCACGTGCGTGCCGGTCTCACAAAACAAACGCTACGGTATAAACACATGCTAACTTACATTGCTAGCTAGCATACGTGCAGAATTTTTTTGCGTCAGGGCTGGAAAAATGGTCCTCCACTGTCAGTGGGGTATCTGTACAGGAGATGTCAGGTACCCTGACCGTATTTGTGGAAGTAAAATTCACAGTTTCCCTATATGTGAAACTGAATGCCTTGCTTGGATCAAAGCTTGTGCACGACCACAAAACTGAACAATTATTTCTTTCACCAGCAGAGAAGGGTTGACCTGCTTTTGAAACCTGCTAGTTAACAACACGCGGTCACGATGAGAGAAAGCCACAGTTCACTGAACGTCCTGGAAGTTGGGAAGAAACAGCTCTGCTAACTCCACATGAGCTAGCTAACACAACGAGCTCTACTGTCGATTTCACCTAAAACTGCACAAAATCGTGACACGAAGGCTGGATTTTAACTAACACACCGAACGGCTGAGCTCGTTAGCCCTCACAAAAGTCGCTGTCGGCGTGTTTAGCAGCTAAAGCAGCAACGGCTAACCAACCACTTAAGGAATGAATGGAGATTACAGTTAGCATTAGCTTTGCGACCAAGGCACACTCAAACTTTTGCCACAACAGAAATCACTGATTTCAAAAGTAACCCTCAAAACCATGAATGCCTGACTTACCCAGCCTTGCAGGACAATAGGCATCAGTGATCTTGTCCACAGCTGTATTAATGCTAAGCGTGTGAGCTGATGTTTTCCTCATCAGACGGTAGCATTAGCTGTGACGCGCACGCTGTTGGAGGCATCGCGTGGCTCAAACAACTTGATAACGTCCAAAAAAATAAATAACATGAACTTGTTGGTTCCCCTGTCCATTGTCATGGCTGATATTTTGTTGGAATCTGGCAGAAATGATACACTATTCGACTCAGAAATACCCTACAGAGAGTCAGTCGACGCCATGTTTCCATTGAAACTAATGCTGCGCTTGGGAGACATGAAGCCATGTCGGAGCTTAGGGGGCGTTTCTGGGCGGAGCTTGGTAAGGTCCGTTACCGATCCACAGGGTGTGGAGTTCCTCTTTAAAAACATCATTGTTGTGATTGTGTTGGCTGCAAGTCTGCTGAAAGACCAGCAGCCTGCTGAGAAACACTTTTTTTTCAACTCAGCCTAATCAGGCTTGATTAACTCAGCTGAAACACCTGTTGAGTCTCAGCCTTTTAAATAGTCTGTGCTAAGATCTGAACAGTATGGAGCCTTGCTGAGAGCAAGTGGAGTTGTGAGATTGCCAATTGAGGTTGGTGGATGCAAGCTGGGGCTTGTTGGAACTACTTGGGGATCCTGTTGCAGGTAAACCAAGTTTTGATCAAAGCAGTTGTATGCTGCATGTGTGTGATCAGGTGTGTTCTCCACCCACCCTGACCATCTGGTTTTGAGCTAAGGCTCTTTAAATTCTGGTGCTGTCTAAATGGTAAATGATAAATGGAGCTTATTTATATAGCGCTTTCCAGCCCCCTGTGAGGAGCCCCAAAGCGCTTTACAATACCAGCCATCCACCCATTCATTCATTCATTCAGACATTCATACACTGGTAGTGGTAGCCTGCCTTGCAAGGCGCCATCCAGACCTACCAGGAGCAACTCGGGGTTAAGTGTCTTGCCCAGGGACACAACGACACATGGTGGGCAGATGCGGGATTCGAACCTCCAACCTTCCAATCAGGGGTCGACTGCCATTACCACTACACCACGGTCGCCCATCTAAACGGCTCATGTAGAGCAAGGGTGCTCTTGTGACAGCTTTAGTGTTTAGAGTTGTGTATAGTGTAAGCTAGTGGAGGCTCGTTGTAACAAGTAAGGCTTGGTGAACGAGTGGTGGCTTATTGAAGCCTGTTAGAAAGTGTGAGAAGTCAGCTGAGATTCACTGGAACTGCTGAGAAGACACTTTCAGGTAACAGTTTGTTGAGAACAGCCACTAGGCTGTGTTGAGTAACTTTGGGAGATCTCCACCTCTCCCTGGTTGTTGTTGACCTGTTCCTGTTGGAGTTAGGGTAAGCTGGTGTGTGCTCTTAAGCAGGGGCGTAACTTTAGGTCTAACATTGGGGGGGTTGTGCTCTCTACTTATCTATTTATCGAATAAATTACTTTTTTTAAATGATTCGGGATATTTTAGGGTTAAATATATTGTAATGCTTTTACTGTGATTTACTTAACTTTCCTGTTTTCTTTGTATTTATTCTGCTCCTTTTTGTTCCACATGTTCAACAAGTAAGAAAAAAACTCACTATTTTTCTGCATTTTTTCAGCCATAACACATATTTTACATTTTTAAGATTTATTATATAAAATACCTTAATTTCACAATTTTCAAAGAGTGTGTATTTACCTGGTTCACTACAGTTTAACTAGGAAAAATTACAACAAATGATTCAAATACAGCCATAATATGACATAATATTTTTCACATAGTTAAATAACTAAATCTAGAAATCAATATTTTCATAGCATTCCCACCTGTTCATTTTCCTCACATCTGCCCTCATCATGCGTCTCTCTGTGAGGAAATCACATAAACCAGTACAAATCAGTTTGGTTTTCTGACAGTGTGTGTTTACATTCCTTCACAATTTATTTTTAGGTCTGTTACCTGGTCACCTGTATTTCTTGTGCTGTCTTTCCCTGTCCTCTGTCTCCCTCCCTTTGGTCGCTTGTCCCTGGATTGCCAACTGTTTCCTCTGTCGTTTCAACTTCTGCACTTCCTCTGTTACCACCTTGATCACCTGTTCCACCATCACTTTCTTCAACCTGATACAAAAACAGCTCAGTTAATGTTTAACTACAGAAATACAGGCACTATTTTGACTTTATTTCAGCAAAGAAGCCTCGCCAGGTGGATCAAAGCAGAGCTTCACCCACCAGTCTGCCACACACACACCACATCTCCTCCTCTCCCTCAGTCTGAATACAAACCCAGTCCCTCACCCGCTCCAGCCCCCCGCCCCACCACCACCTCCTGCTGTGTAATTACTGGTGTTGTTGATGTCAGCTTTATGCTAGCCTGTATAAATAAAGGTTGAATGAATGCTGGATGCAGCTATCAATCGTCACAATCAAGTCTTTGTTTACAGTGGAGACACGTTGGTGACATGATGAATTCATGTGTAAATGGCCCTGGCCATTTTTGCACCTTTAAAAAAACCCACAGGTTTATGTTTGGGATCAGCACAGATTATATAAAAAAGAACAAGCTTTTTTTATTTACTATGTCTGGCACCAGTGGATATTTTCCAGGGGACAATTTTTTTTTTTTCAGAGATTACCTGGCTAACATCAGTCTGTCAGGAGGTAGTGATAGTGAAGAAATATGTTTATAAAAAAAGCTACATACTGAAGCTTTAACTGAGCAACACCTTTTTCTGTCTACATGTAGAGCTCGCCTCAAATTTGGCAGCTGCAGTGAGATAAATGTGGTGATCTGAATTAACTTTTAATGTGTTTAGCTGTTTTTAGGATTAAATGTTTTGATTTTGAGCCTGTGACAAATTGCAAATCAGATCTTTTGCTTGTACATCTTTTGCGCGGTTGCAGTGTTGCACGTGCACAAATATCTGTGTTTATCTTATTTTTATTTTGACTCGGTCAGTTTAGGTGGAGTAGTAACTGAGCAAAACACCTACACCAGAATTACACTACTGTCTCTGCCTGCCACATTGTTTACATAGCAGCATAGACTAAACAAATCATCAGTAATTTACCTCATTTTGATGTTTTCTCTTTTTACAAGGGGATGTAGTTGACCAACAATAAAAAAATTGTTGGTTGTCCTTGTCCGCTTTTGGGTCCTCTTCTCATTTCTTTGAACTATAGTACATCCACACGACCACACCGACACTGTGCTTCGTGCACTCCGGCTGGGCCACCTGTAGCCGGTGGGATGGGTGATACCAAGTGGGAGGGGGTCAGTCCTCAGGGAGTTTGCTTAAAAACACGCAGCAATTTTACTAAAAAATTTAAATGAATAAAGAAAATCAATTATTGATGTAAGATATGTATAATTATGAAATTATGTCATTTTATTGGGGGGAGGGTTAAAATGACTGGATCAAATTATTGGGGGTGTTAAAACCCCCCCATCCCCCATGTAAATTATGCCTATGCTCTTAAGGCCTAAAAACTGGTTGCTTAAATAGAGAGCTGTGAGTGTTGAGACACTTTAAGTGTTTTTGTTGGACTCTAGCCTAAACTGGTGTGCGGGCTTGGACCGCTGTAGTCTGACTGATTCAGTTTTGGGGACGCTGAGAGAAGTGTTTGTGCAGTTGTCCAGGAGGGGGACAGCTAAGTTGAACAGTGAGAGAGACTGTTCCCTTTTTCTTCATTTTTTTGTACTTTTGACTGTGTGAGTGTTGGTAGTCTAGTTTTCGCCTTTTGTTTGTGTAAAGGGACTTTTGTAAAGTAGATCGTTGCCTGGGAAGACACGACGGTCCTGTACAGGATTGGGTCTGTCTGGGTTGCGTTTTATTCTTTTTGGCCAGACTCACCGGTCTACCATTTCTTTGAACTTTTTATTATTTAGTTTTTCTTTTGGATGCTGAACCAGACGAGGACGCTCCAGTCCTGGTGGGAGAAGCCTGGGAGGACCTTGCCAGCCTGGAGTACTTTATTTTAGGTTCAATACAATTTGTTTTAATTCTTTTTATGTGTCCAGTGTCCACTTTGTATGTTTTGGCCTTTACGGGTCGTAACATATAAAATGGCCGCTCGTCCGGGATATGAATGAATGGGCTGTTTAGGTTAGTTTAGTTGTATTTAGTAGTCGTCTAGGATATGAATGCACGAGCTAGTTTAGGAGTTGTGCTGGATCTGAATGAACAAGCTAAATTTAGTTTGCTATGATTCAGTAGTCATCTGGGATTGACTGAATGTACTAGTTTGTGTTTGTACAAACGGTAGTAGTAAGCTGCGTGTTTTTTCTGTGTATCTGCTGTGCAATATTTGAGCATAGGTGCTTAAATATTTAATGGGGGCTCGTTGCTGAGCTAGATTAGTTAAAACACAGTGTTTGTGACATGAAGTTTCACAAATGGCCTTGAGCTGTGTTTTTCTGTGTTCCGTGCGGTGCACAGCTGACGCACCTGATGGTGTTTGCTTGGTTGGACAGTTCTACTGTTTACATTAATTGGGGGCTTGTCAAAAAAATGTGAACTTTAAAATTTTGTCACCTCAGGTTTGTGAAGGACTTGACTTCAGCAGTTGGAAGCTGGCTGAAGCTTGTCTTTGGTGCTGATTACACTGAGTACTATCAGCTGTGTGTGTGTGTGTGTGTGCGCTGCTGTTGCTTGTGACACATTAAAGGGCAGTAGGACATTTGTATTTTGGTTCACTGTGAGCTATGTGCTGAACATTTGATGGTGAGCTGTTTGGGGTAAGCTGTTTTTAAAAAAAAACTGTTTACTGTTTTTTTGCTCAAAAACATGGCATTCAATTTAAAGCTCCACTGACATGATTTTTTAACTTTTCAAAAAATGGCACAACATATATAAATATTAAGATTGACCCCTGACCGTTTTTGCTAAAATAATGTGAAATGAATGAAAATTCCTCTCAAAAATAGTTTAAAATTAGCGCCGTTTTTTTACACGGTAAATTCGGGTTTTTCCGGTCACGTGATTGTAACGTCAGATAAAGAACTTTGCTCCAACCGCACATTGAATACAATGGACAAAAATATAAACGCATCCGTCGAATTTAGCCATGTAAAACTATAGATATTAGCGATTTGGCTTCAGTTCGTGAAGAAGAAGTAATTTTGAGTGATAAACAACAAACAGCAATGTTTCTTTTTGCCGTGTTGCTTGTTTTGTTTTCAGGAGAGGTTGCACATTCATGAAGTGAGCACCAGATGTCAGCAAAGCTACCGTGAACTCTTACAGAGCTCTGTAATGGAGAAATATATAAACGTATCCGTCGAATTCAGCCATTTAAAACTGTAGATATTAGCGATTTGGCTTCAGTTCGTGAAGAAGAAGTTATTTTGAGTGATAAACAACAAACAGCAATGTTTCTTTTTTCCGTGTTGCTTGTTTTTTTTCAGGGGAGGTTTCACATTCATGAAGTGGGCCCTTTGCTGACATCTGGTGCTCACCTCATGAATGTGCAACCTCTCCTGAGAAAAAAACAAGCAACACGGCAAAAAGAAACATTGCTGTTTGTTGTTTATCACTCAAAATAACTTCTTCTTCACGAACTGAAGCCAAATCGCTAATATCTACAGTTTTAAATGGCTGAATTCGACGGATACGTTTATATATTTCTCCATTACAGAGCTCTGTAAGAGTTCACGGTAGCTTTGCTGACATCTGGTGCTCACTTCATGAATGTGCAACCTCTCCTGAAAACAAAACAAGCAACACGGCAAAAAGAAACATTGCTGTTTGTTGTTTATCACTCAAAATTACTTCTTCTTCACGAACTGAAGCCAAATCGCTAATATCTATAGTTTTACATGGCTAAATTCGACGGATGCGTTTATATTTTTGTCCATTGTATTCAATGTGCGGTTGGAGCAAAGTTCTTTATCTGACGTTACAATCACGTGACCGGAAAAACCCGAATTTACCGTGTAAAAAAACGGCGCTAATTTTAAACTATTTTTGAGAGGAATTTTCATTCATTTCACATTATTTTAGCAAAAACGGTCAGGGGTCAATCTTAATATTTATATATGTTGTGCCATTTTTTTGAAAAGTTAAAAAATTCATGTCAGTGGAGCTTTAAAGAAATTTATTGAACAGCCCACAGTGCAGGTCTTTGCAGACTGCACAAGAGAACAGAAGCTAAGTGTAGCTAACCATTTTAACATTGACTTTAGAAAATATGCTGATGACGAATGGTTGGGGTGTGCACTGCTTTATGAATTAACTCAGCTTAGGATTTTTTCTGAGATGTATGAGCAACTGCGTTTGAGAGAAAAGGAGTAGGAAAGGGAACGTTTTATTGCAATGGAGAGAAAGGAGCTCGAAGAGAAAAAACTTATTCTTGAGCAGCAACAAATTGCTCTAAGAGAACGTTTGAGCAGGAGCGAGCTACTTTGAAAGAAAAACAAAGAGAACGACAACTTGAACTGCAAATTGAACAACAAAGACGTAAAGCTGCTTTGGAGGAAAAGAAGCATCTTTGGGAACAAGAAGAAAATGAACGATAGACTTCAAGCTGTTCAGGAAGAGAAGAGATGTCTTCAGGAGCAAGAAAGATGGGAGTTGCTGAGAGAGTTGGAGCAAGAAAGACATGAGTTGCTGAGAGAGTTGGAGCAAGAAAGATTGGAGTCACAGATAGAAATAAAGCTCCATGCTGAACAACTGGAAAAGCAACATTCATGTTCCACTGCGTCTCACACATAGGTGACGCCAGAGCCTTGCACTCAAGCAGGTGGGTCTCTCTCACATCTACAGGAGATGGCGTCACAAGAACATCGTCCAGAGGAGAAGATTGAGGATGACATCAATTTGGGTGACAGTTTCTTTTTATTTCATGAAATTAAACATGAAACTGAACCTGTAACTGAACAGACTCCAGTTAAGGGAGACAGTTTCTTTTTATTTCATGAAATTAAACATGAAACTGAACCTGTAACTGAACAGACTCCAGTTAAGTTAGATGGGGATTTGAAGAACTTTGATGAGTTGAAGGAACTTGACATTGAACTGTGTGAATGTTTTTTATTCAGTTCTGAAGTAGAGGAAGTCCCAGTGAGCTTAACTGATGAAGACCCAGAAGAAACAGTTCCTCCTGTTTCTTTGTATTCTTTTGTAACTCCTGTAGAAAACATTGATGGAGTTGATGATGATGTTGACCTAAGAAACAGTTTTATGAGTCCTGAAGAGAAACAAGTTCCTGTAAAAACAGAAATGTTTGTAGAGGAGTTTGATGAAGCAAAATTGTCGCTGTCAAGACAACAGTTGACTGATCATCAGAAAGAAGATGACATCGACATGGGGGACAGTCTTCATCTGCTGTTTAAAACTGAACATCTCCTAGTTCAGTCAGGAGAGGACTTAAAAATCTCAAAGAAGGTGAAGTCACACAAAACAATTCCACCTGCTCCTTTGTATTCTCTTGCAGAGAACAATGAAAGAGTTGTGAAGGACAATGTGCGACTGATGACTAAAAGTGCAGCAGAAAATGCATTTTTACTATCTGTGAATTGTGAGGTGCTGCAACCTTACATTGAGCACATTGTACATGATTACATTGAGCACATTGTACATGATTCTGTGTCTAACTGTCTCTGTGCTTACAGTGTGCAGGGTTTCCGCGGGGTCTTAAATAGTAAAAAAAGGTCTAAAATTTTAAAATATCGATTTTAGGCCTTAAAAAAGTCTTAAATTTGCTGAATTATTGTGTTGAAGTCTTAATTTTTAAAAAGGTCTTAATTTCGTGCGCGTCGTAATCCTGCCTCAAGCGTTAAAAAAAGCTTCCTACGTGACAAACATGTGACGTATTGCAGCCAATCAGTTTTCGTGAGAGTCCAAGGCGACGACATCAATAACAACAACAGCAGAAGAAGACGGCGTGCTGTTGCTAACATGGGGAAATGCGAATTTAACAACACTTGGCTTGAGAGGGACGAGTTTAAGGTTTGGTTAAAGCCGTCGCCAAACGGCGACTTTGAGGCCTATTGCTGCTTATGTAAAAGAAACGTTAAACTCGGAAAGTTAGCATGTTAGCACATTAGCGCTGTGAAAGGCTTGAGACAGACGACCGCTATTAGCCAGTTCTGCTGCTCCAGCACTAGCACTAGTTCATCTACTCTGCCTCGGAGAGACAACGGCTCAGCAGCTCCTGTTAGTGAACTTCGTGTTGTCTTCAGGTCAGAGGCTACATTACGAGCGGAGGTTCTCTGGATTCTCAACGTGATAACTAAACATCACTCATACAGTGCAAATGAAGACATTGGAGACTTGTTTCAAACTATGTTTCCAGACTCGGACATCGCCAAATCATTAAAGTCCACATATAAGCATCTTCAACCTCATGGCTACGGTAGATGTTTTTGTTTTCCATTATCAACAACACTGCATGTAAAATGTGTTTGTTTCGTTTTTTGAACAAAGTTACTTTTCAAGTATTTTAGTAATTATGCATTTCTTCTGTACATTTCTGTCGTGTACATATGTTGTGAATAGGTCTTAAATTTGATTCATACTGGTCTTAAAAGTCTTAAAGTCTTAAATTTGAGTTGTTGAAACCTGCAGAAACCCTGAGTGTGGCTGAGAGCAGAGCTGTTGCAACTGACACAGAGATAATGTCTGGTGCAGAGAATGAGGACAGATCCTGCCTTGACTGTCATGACCAGTATCCAGTCACACACTAGCACCATTAACTGTGGTGTTGGTACTTGTTTGGGGTCTATTGCTAAGAAAAAGTTTTTCAGGGTAAACCCAGACAAGCATCGCTTGTTTGGTTTTAAAACTTTTTGAGTGT
Organism: Garcialebias charrua; assembly: GCA_038048925.1. Classification (NCBI taxonomy): domain Eukaryota; kingdom Metazoa; phylum Chordata; class Actinopteri; order Cyprinodontiformes; family Rivulidae; genus Garcialebias; species Garcialebias charrua. The sequence goes on along the minus strand of JBBPBX010027506.1, from coordinate 4,113 downwards.
GACTGAAAAATTTGTTAGCGGACTGATGGACTTGTTTTTAATGTTTTTAGTCCATTTAGGTGGTCTGACCGCCAGGGGCGGAGTGACCATCGGGAGTTTCGGGAGTTTTCCCGATGGGCCGCGTCATGAATGGGCCGATAGGCGCACGGGGAAAATGATGACGGTTGTCCCTCACGCAGCCCACAGCCTGCAGCCTGCAGCCTCAAAGGGATCAGCGCTGTCCCTCTCAGAGGCTGCAGCCTCTGAGAGGGACAGCGCTGAAGAGGCTGCGCAGCTCTGGGCTGGCAGTTTGGGAGCTACCATTTGATGAAAAATTAAAAAAACACCCCTGAAAGTCCACTGTTGGTTGAGTCCAACGAGCGCGAAGCACGGTTTCAAAACATCAGGTGATGGAGCAGCGCGGAGTCCAAACTGCTAATTATCAATAAAAATGGATAGGAAGAGACCAGGTGGAGCTGAAAAAGTCAGGTTGAAGAAAAGAAAGGCGTTACAGGAGGAAGCTGCCAAATGTGCAAAACTTACAGACATTTTTTCAAAGAGAAAGACAAAAGAAACAACAGGTAATGATATAAATTAAAAACTAGCATAATAAATTAAGCTAATGTCACAACGTTGTACTGTCACTACTCACTAAACATGCATGAAAGTCAAGTGGGACCTATAACTGACTAAGCCTTATTAGAAATAAAAGCAGAAATATATAAATTGACAAATAAATAAACGTCAAAGGACAATTTAAATTAAAAGAGAACTTTATCTCATGTTTTAAAAATTAATTGACCATCATGGTTTTTTTTCAAGCTTAGTTCCAACAAATTATATATTTTAATTCATAATTTTACATTACTGTGCTTAAAATACCAGCCTATATATTTTTTGTTTTTACTTTTACTCTTAGATGAATGGTGTTATGTAATTAAATTGAAATTATTATTTTTTTCCACACAAGTCCTTATTTACGTAATGAGGCCGAAATGCATGAGATGAAATGAAATCAGGAGACAGAAAAATGTTAAAGCAACACATTTAATAGACAAATAAAAAATAAACTCATGCATATGTGAGCATGTGTACTGTATATGTGTGTAATGTATATGTATGGTATATATAAATTATATACAATACAATTTAAATATGTGCTAAAATATATAATATTTTGGTTACTAATCTTGAAAAATAAATATGATTATCAATTAAATTATAAAACATGAGGTATAATTGTCTTTTTTAATTTATTTGGTGCTTTTACGTGTATTTCTTTATTGGTCTATTTATATATTTCTGCTTTTAGTTCTAATTATTTCAGTTTTGATCCTACATAATAGTTGGACAATTGCTATCAAAATGGATTCTAATGCATATATATATACCCCTTATTTGTTTGCATTTTGTAGCTTCTGAACAATAGTTGTTCATAATAGTTGGACAATTGCTATCAAAATGGATTCTAATGCATATATATATACCCCTTATTTGTTTGCATTTTGTAGCTTCTGAACAGGAAAGCCAGACAGAAAAAAATGATGAAACCGAAATTAGGGAGAGAACAGATGCAGCTGAGAGGAGTGGTAAGTTAACCAAATAAACAAAATGTGTCTTTCAGGACTACATATAGTTCATTGTGCTGAATAAATGCTTCAACGTATCAACAATTATATTTGTGCTCACCCCTTATTTGTTTGCATTTTGTAGCTTCTGAACAGGAAAGCCAGACAGAAAAAAATGATGAAACCGAAATTAGGGAGAGAACAGATGCAGCTGAGAGGAGTGGTAAGTTAACCAAATAAACAAAATGTGTCTTTCAGGACTACATATAGTTCATTGTGCTGAATAAATGCTTCAACGTATCAACAATTATATTTGTGCTCACCCCTTATTTGTTTGCATTTTGTAGCTTCTGAACAGGAAAGCCAGACAGAAAAAAATGATGAAACCGAAATTAGGGAGAGAACAGATGCAGCTGAGAGGAGTGGTAAGTTAACCAAATAAACAAAATGTGTCTTTCAGGACTACATATAGTTCATTGTGCTGAATAAATGCTTCAACATATCAACAATTATATTTGTGCTCTGGCATTAGTATGTCCATTTGCACATGTTTTCCCAGGTGAACCAGATGCTGAGAGAAGGGAAAGAGAGACAGTGCCCAGTGAGATGATAGTAGCCCAGGATGTACCACAGCCACAGGGACAAGAAGAGCCTAGTGTAGATGAGACTGAAGATTTTTTTGTCCGTCCACAATCCCATGACCTAGATTTTTTTTTTAACTACCATCCTCAGCAGCCTACTAAACAGCCCTTACTAGCAAAGGTTTTTCACAACAAGCATGGCACCAACCGGAAATGGCTCACGTACTCGGAAAAATCACAATCATTATTTTGTTCTGTTTGCTTGGCATTTGCTCCCGTTTCAAGTGATTGTCCATTCGTAAAGAAAGGCATGAAAACTTGGAAACATGTTCACCAGAGAATCGAAGAACATGAGAAAAGTAAGCTACATAGAGAGAGTGCAGACACTTACTTCATGATGGCTAGAAAAGCAGATGTAAAAAGCCTTCTTGCTGGCAAACAAATGTCTTTAAGTCATGAGCAGGTGAAAAAGAGGCGTCAGGTGATGGAACGAATCATTGATGTAATAAAAGTCATAGGCAAATGTGGACTTAGTTACAGGGGACATAAAGAAGAGGCTGCTTATACTCTTGAAAATACTGCTGTGAATCATGGCAACTTCCTAGAGTTGTTATTGCTATTGAGTCGGTATGATCCATGTCTTCAACAGCACATCAACAGCTGTATTGAACAAAGCAAAAAACATCATGAGAGTGGTGTAAAAGGAAGAGGTTCATTTGTGACTCTTTTGTCAAAAGACATTGTTGGTAAAGTTGTGCATGTTCTTAGCCAGGTGATAAAGAACTCGGCTGCAAATGAGGTCAGAAAGGCAGGAATGTTTTCTGTCCAAATCGATACCACCCAAGACATCACTTCAACAGACCAATGTGCAATCATTGTAAGATATGTTACAGATGCTGTTCATGAGCGTTTGGTTGGCGTGGTAAAGTGTGAAAAAACTACAGGCAAGGATTTACTTGAGCTGTTAAAACAGACCCTGCAAAAGCTTAACATTGACATTGGCACATGTGTGGGCAACTCCACTGAAGGTGCAGCCAACATGCAAGGACCCTATCAGGGGTTTTCAGCTTTTCTTTCTCAGCAGTCTCCTTCACAGATTCATGTTTGGTGTTATGCACATATTTTAAATCGAGTGCTGACAGACACAACAGGCAGTGTTGTTGAAAGTGCATCACTCTTTTCACTGCTTAATGATGTGGCAGTTTTTCTGAGAGAGTCACATAAGCGAATGCAAGTGTGGGAGGAGACCTCTGAGGACAGGCGTCACAGGAGACTGATTCCAATAGGGGAAACAAGGTGGTGGGCAAAGGATCAGGCTCTCAGAAAAGTCTTTGGGGGTTTTGGTAATCCACATCACGATGCACTGTATGTTGAGGATCAGGCTCTCAGAAAAGTCTTTGGGGGTTTTGGTAATCCACATCACGATGCACTGTATGTTGACCTGCTGCTTACCCTAAACACAGTTATGGAAAATGTGGGTATGAAGCCAACAGTAAGGGCAAAAGCAAGAGGATTCATCGAAGCTCTTGTTAAATTTGAGACAGTTCTAACTGCTCAAATCTTTCTACGCATTTTTCAACACACCTCACCTCTCTCTAAATACTTGCAGACCCAAGGTATGGACATTTTGTCAGCTCAGAGGCTTGTTGAGGGGACAGAGCAGAACCTTAAACAATGTGTCAGAGACTTTGAGGCAGTGAAAAGAGCAGCTGACGTGTTTGTTAACTGGGCTAATGAAAAGCTCCAGGAGGTGGAAAGTTGTGAACTTGTAGTACAGGCTGTGCTTCCAGAGAGACGAGTGAGAAAAAAGAAAAGGATGCCAGGAGAGATTTTAGAGGATGAGCCAGTAGTCTCACCTGAGGCTGCTTTTGAAGTGAGTGTCCACAATGTCACTCTGGACACTGTGGCAAGTAGCATACATTTGAGGTTTGCAACCAATGCCAAACTTGTATCTGATTTTGCTTGTCTTGACCCTAAAAACTTTT
>JBBPBX010027505.1:12500-28912 GCA_038048925.1 Garcialebias charrua | reverse complement strand
AGGACGAGCTTAGAAATATGCCATGAATTAACTGAGCACCCAAACAAGTTACTAAACACTTAAGGAACCAAATGTCCCAGTTCTTGAAACATTGTTGGGTCGGACAATCCCCCAAATACTGTATGTTATGGTCCTGATAAGTCCAGGAATAAATGGCAGGACGCACAACATATGAAGCCCAGACGATTGTACAATTTAGTCAAAGCTTAAATTATCAGTCAATCATCTGAACATAAATGCAGACTGGGAGGTCTGGTTAAAACAAACAAAAGAGGGAGAAGCCCTGAACCAGCCAGCAGTTGGCCATAAAACCAAAAACCGTTAACTTAAATTACACAGGTGACTCCCAGCTCAACAATAAGACGGTGACCAAGTGCAATAATCTGTGGCTGGAGCAGGAGCGAGGCTGGAGAACAAAACCAACAACCATCAGACCAACATCTCCTCTGGCCTCCCTCGCTCGTCCAGCAGGTGGAGCGTGGTCCTTTTAAACAGCTTCCGTCCAATCAGCTGTTTAGAGAGAGAACTTATGAATTAGTTAGACACACATGGACATAATTGACACAGGGACATATCACAACAGTACGGTATATACTTTTCTGAACTGATAGTTACTGTCCAGCTGTAAGATGCATAGGTAAATGTACCATAGGTAGTAATGCCCCTCCATACCATCAGAGAGGTAGTATTTTGAACTGTGTGTGTTCCTATAACTGGCTTGATGGTCTGTCTTTTCTTTAGTATGGAGAACTAAGTAAGAGGTTTTCACAAAGAATTTCACATTTTAATTTGTCTGAGCACACAATTGCCCTCATGCACGAAACAGTTCGTATTCTTATCCTAAATGTCTCCTACTTTTGTTCGTACGAAGTGTTCGTACGAACATGCCACGTCAGATCCAACAAACTCTTCTATCCACAGGAAAAGCGTGTAAACGGGCTGCTTAAAGTTGATGAATCTCACCTGTTCTAAACAGCTGCGCGTGCACGCGTGAGCTTATTTACATAATTCCCACCCCTCAAAACGCCATATAAGGCTACGTTTCCTGCCTCAGAGGCAGAACGTGTACGTTCATAAAATGACAGCGAAAAGTAAAAAAGAAGAACTCTACCGGTGCGGAGGATGAAGTTCTGTGGTCTCTGAGGACAAGAAAAGAAAATCTGTCCTTATTAGCAGCGTCACTCATGGAAGTAAATGACCAGCTAAAACCAAAGAAAGTTTGTTTATAATAAATGTGGATCTCGAAACATGCATGCGTACTGGTGGCTTACTGGTTAAAGCATTGCACTGTTAGCTGTTCCTAACCTTTTTTCTACACCTCGTGGGATCGAGTCCCACAAGGTATGATTCTTTTTTTTTCCTTCTTACTTTAGATTATTTATTCATTCCAAATTAAAAAGGCTTTATGCTTTATTTCTTGTTGTATTGTAAATAGTTTTCTTGTGTTTTTTAAATCTGGAATGAATTAAAAAAAAAAAAAAAACGTTGTCCTCCCACGGGAGGCGATCCCATGACCTTCGGAACTGCGACGCAGTGCTCTACTGACTGAGCCACATCAGAGCTATGACAGCAGCTGGAGGAAGTCTGTGTAAAGTCTGGCTTACCGAAGTCTGCGATACCGCGGCAAATTAAACTTAAATTAATTCATGGTTTAAGTTGATTTCAGTTTGAGATCTTCATATTAATATTGTAGTGTTAGAAAACGGCATTGATAACAAATTGATTTTCATTTAAATACTTTAATCCGTTAGTCATTATTACATTTAAAATTATAATTCGACTTCAAACAGAACCTATTGTCAAAAACAATTGTGGTGCGTTACTTTTTTAAACTCTAAACATTTCCTAAATAACGAAATATGAAGTTATTTGTGGAGTAATGCTGTCTGGATGACAGCAGACGGACCGCTCGTAAAATATACGACAGGTCCGGACCACACGTAGATTTTGTTCGTATCTGAAAAAAATCGTAGGATACGTGAACATTGTTGAATGCCACATATGCTCCTAAATCACTCGTAAGCACAGTTTAAGCACAAATCTGTGCGTACGAATGGTTTGTGCATGAGGCCCATTGTTTTTCTACTTTGCCTCACTTCATTTTAAAAGATATTTGGCCCAGAGAAGATATCTGGGTTTCTGGATGGTGTTCACATATGGCTTACTTTTTGTATATATAAAAAAAAAAAGCTTTAACGACTATTTGTGGATGGCATAGAAAACTAGAGTGATATGTGGAAATGTTCCTGAGCCCATGCATGCCCACAACAGAATCAGACCTGGTTTTGTTGCTGTGGCCCCTGAGGTTTTAAAGATCACATCCAGTAATTAATTTCAGCATTGTCCCTTGAGCTCAGAGATGTCTTCAGATTCTTAACATCTTTTGACAATATTATCCATTGTAGATTATGGTACTGTATATTTACATTTCACTCAGGTATGCTGGTGAAGATTCTCAGTCATCCAGGACATGATCAAATCAAAAAGCGTTCAATACAGAAACAACTGGACTTAATAACAGAACGTTTCGCTCTTCATCCAAGGAGCTTTTGCAATTCAAAGAGCAGAGAGCAGGGTTCAGGTTTTAAAGGCTGAGAAAAGATAGAAGACAGAAGCACGGCTGTGCCATGGGATCTCCAGTGTCACCCATTGTTGCCAACTTTTTTCTACATGGAAGAAGTGGAACAGAGAGCCCTAAACTCCTATGAGGGAACAACTCCAAGCCATTGGTTCCGATGTGTGGATGATACCTGGGTCAAAATCCAAGCCAAGGAAGTGGAAGCGTTCACCAGACACATTAACTTGGTCGACAACAACATCAAGTTCACCAGAGAGGATGCAAACGATAACAAGCTGCCTTTTTTGGACTGTTTGGTTCACATGGAAAGAGAGGACAGTCTCAACATTGAAGTTTACAGAAAACCAACCCACACAGACCAGTATCTTCTGTTTGACTCTCACCATCCACTGGAACACAAACTGTCTTCAGAACTTTACAGCATCGGGCCGAACACATCCCCACGAAGACAGAAGGGAAGGAAAAGGAACAGAAACACATTGGAAAATCTCTCCAAACATGTGTATATACTAACTGGGCTTTTGTCAAGTCAGTAAGGAAATCTACAAAACAGTGGCGGTTCTAGACCAGTTGTACTGGTGGGGCCAAGCTGGGGCCAGAGGTTTTGTCAGAGGGGCACGTTCATCTCGGAGAAAAAGACAGATTCGAAATCTTACTTGACTCTTATTTTTTTAAAGCAGTGATTAACCATTGTGACCAAAGAAAATAGTTTAAAAAATCAAATGAGAAAAATATAAAACATTTTACACAGCATTTGTATTGACTGAATAAAATATATTAATAAGCAAATAAAATGATAATGAAAATAACTGTTAGGTGAAGTCTTGGTTCAGTTTCTCAGTCCAAAATTATATAACAACATTGGCTGCCCTACTATCACAGCAACTGTATTCTGCGATTTTGATGAATACAAAATCGCAGAATTTCATGATTTCTGGCATCATGATTTCTGGCAAACCGATCAACAAATGAGTGACTCATTTGTTGATCGGTTTGCCAGAAATCATCAAATTATGTTTGTATTCTGCATCTGTCTGTTAGCAAAATATCTTATGAACAACTGAACAGATTTTGATGAAACTTTCAAGAAATATTCACTGAATGGCTCTCTACGACTGGTTGACTTTTAAAGTACATCCAATTTAAGATGGCTGCCACAGCTAACTGAACTTAAACAACACAAAATTGACTACAACTCATTCAATTTGACAAAAAATTGAGATAAAATTTGGTGTGGTAGTAGCTGAGACTCATTCCCAAAGCATAAGCAAAGGACTTTTAGAATGCATAAGATCTTTCTTTAAAATTATAGCGTTATTCAGTGGTGGGATGTAACAAAGTACAAATACTTTGTAACTGTACTTAAGTACATTTTTCATGTATCTGTACTTTACATGTGGGTACTTTTACTTTTACTCCACTAGATTTTACATGAAGTATCTGTACTTTCTACTACACTACATTTCTATAATGTGTTGAGTTACAGTTACATTCACGTTGCAGTTTTTTGATTTGTCATTACATGTACAGTAGTTTGAAAGTAACTGATGTTGAGAGGGGAGTTGGTCCATTGAATCACTGCAAAGTGGACAGGTAACATTAGACCTGCCTTCAAGAAGAGCTGGACCAGTGACATATATTCTAGTATATACGTCACTGAGCTGGGAGCACCCACAGCACCACTAACACACCCAAAATGGATTCCACCACAGAGTCAGCAAGATACACAACACCCATGGCCTTATTGAAAGATTATTGAAATATTATTGAAAGACTGTTCAGTACAGCAGGACAGATCCTCTCTCCCAAAAGAGCCAGACTGGACTCAAAAAAAAACTTTGAAAAACAACTTATTCTGAACTTGGACAAGAAATTATTGCTGCAATATTAAAATGTATCAGTTCATGGGATGTTAGGAGACAAGAGATGTCTCCAAATGTCTCGACACTCAGGTCCAAGTTTTGAAAATGGTGTCAGGAAGTTAAAATATTGTTCACTATTGACCCATTACAAGGTTGACTAGACAGTATTTTAACTAGAGTTGATGACAAACTGCAGTTGAAATGATCAGATGTTCCCTTGTTAGGTCTAATGCTCCTTTTTTCAAACAGACAACTTTTACTTAAACGTGTTTACTGCAGTTAAAATGACACATTGGTTTGTGTTAAATAAAAATGTTCAAAGGTAAAATCATTCCTCTTTCTTATTTTACTTAATGACATTTAACTCTTCATGTCATCCCTGAAATACTGACGCACAGAATCACAAGTCCAAGTGTGAACTGTGTCAGAGTAAACACAATAAAAACATGTATTATCTGCAGCATTGTTCATTAAAATGACTCAACACTATTAATGTATTGTTACAGAAAATATACGCACACTTGATGATTTTGTAAACCATTGCATTAGGTAATACATTCAGCAAGTACTTTTACTTTAATACTTTAAGTATTTTTAAAAGCAAGTACTTATTTACTTTTACTTAAGTAAAAACATTAATATGGTACTTCTACTTTTACTAGAGTACATTTTGTCTGTTTATTTGTACTTTTACTTAAGTACAGTGTTTGAGTACTTTCTCCACCACTGGCGTTATTTATTTGGAATCAATGATGTTGGTCTGTTAGCAAAATATCTCATGACCCTCTGGACAGATTTTGAAAAATCTTTCAAGAAATAATAAACGGATGTTTCTTTACTGCTGATTAACTTTTGAGTACAATTGAATTGAAGATGGCTGCAGCAGGCAATTGAAATAAGCCAAACTCAAAAATGGTTATAATTCAGTTAATTTTACAGATATGGAGTTAAGTGATTGTTTGTTTAAAGTTATTTTATATATTATTTTAAATAATGGGGTGATATAAGATTTTTTTCTTCTTTCTGCACTCTTTTCATTCAATGTTTTATTTTTGATTAATTTGTTTTATTTTGTCTCTTTTAAATGAATGAATAAATAAATTAAATAAAATATTAAATGGCTTTACATCTGCTAAGTTCATGGCATAAACCAACACAGACATGTTCCTGTTTTTAGTGTTTACATGGCTTTATATTGTAGCTGTTATGATATGATCCGCAGCCACGGACCTCCAGGGGGAAGCTGACAGCAGCTGCCCGGAAACAGAGCGCCATTCCCGGCTTGAAAAAGAAAAACACACCGCTGAAGCCCCGGAGCTCGAATGTCCGGCGTAAAACTAACTTGACCGCGGTTTAATGTGACACAGATGTGTTTACTGTATATAGCTCTGCAGACATTGAACGTTGTTGTCTTGCGGTGTTTAAATACTTCCACACAGCGGACACATGTTACTTTGTTACGATGAAAAGTCGGCTAGCTGCTAGGCTAGCTAACATGTTACTCACCAGTGTCAGATCTTGCGACAGAAACAAGTGTCCAGCTCCATGTAAACAGTGATCCATAACCAATTGTGACCAGCTCCATGTAAAGAATCCATAAACAAACGACCCGCTTTTTGAAAACGATGCCAAAACAAACCCAACTGAGTACTCAGTCAGCTCCTCACGCTGCAGCTGGCTGCAAACTATGACATGGATTTCCTGAATGTGAGGCGGGTCTTATTACTCTGGGATCATGAGACACGCCTCCGTTCAGGAAATCCATTCCATAGTTTGAAGCCAACGTGCATCATGGGTCAGAAAATATCGGCAGGTTGGATCAAAAATCTGATACGTAAATTATGCTGGTATCGGATGGTTTCCGCTTCTTGCTCAGAGGGCGGGCCAGAGGGAGGGCCAGGCTCCGTGATACACGGGCACTGGCCCGCGTGGGCCCGTGTCCAGAACCGCCAGTGCTACAAAACACACTAATGAACAGAAAAAGGAGAACAGACGAAAAAACATTGTCATCCCTTATGTGGCTGGACTATCAGAGAATTTCAGAAGGATTTTCAACAAACGCAACATCCCAGTACATTTCAAACCCAGCAGGACTCTCAGACAGAGGCTGGTCCACCCGAAGGACAAAACACCCACACACAACCAGAGTGGTGTAGTGTATGAGGTCCAATGCAGCGAGGACTGTCCAGACCTCTACATTGGGGAAACTAAACAGCCCATTCACAGAAGAATGTCCCAACACAGGAGAGCCACCTCCTCTGGACAAAACTCAGCTGTTCACTTCCACCTCACGGACAAGGGTCACTCCTTTGAGGACCAGAATGTTCACATTTTGGACCGAGAGCACAGGTTGTTTGAGAGGGGAGTGAAGGAAGCTGTTAATATCAAGTGAGAAAAACCTTCCCTTAAAGCTATAGTATGTAAGATTGTAATGTAGTCTGTAACTTTTCAAACAATATATTTTTAACATATTTCTTCACTCAGTCACTATCTACTGACAAACTGATGTTAGACAAAGTAATCTCTGAAAAAATCTATTGTCCCCTTGCTTCTCTATCAGCATTTATAAAAACACTGAAAACACAAGAGTGACCAGGACACTGACAGCCAATAAAAACAGAGTTGTTTGTCACGCCCCAACCCACGCCCCCACCTGTCCCAGCCGCAGCTCGTTCTCATTCAAAGGATTGCAAAGCGATGCAGGACTGTTTTTTATGTGACACAAAATGTATTAAATATCCCTTCTTTATCCCAGAGCTGGACTTTTATTTAGTTTTTTTGCCAAAAGCCAAGTGATCGCTTCATCCTTCACTGACAGACATGAGGAAATGGATTTGTCACGACTCACGAGCGAATTAAAACATGTCCAACGTTGCTTTGTGAACCTCTGATGATTTCTGCTGGATTTTGTGTTGTAGGATGAGTGATTCGTGGTTTTATTAATTTTTTTTAACAGTTATATTATCATATAAACACAGAATATCGCAGCGCAAGACAGGAGGAGGTGGAGCATTCCACACATTCCAGACCAGCGCTGACATGAGGAAGTCACGAGCGAATTAAATCATGTCCAAACGTTGCTTCGTGAACCTCTGATGATTTCTGCTGGATTTTGGGTTGTAGGACTAGCGCTCCATGGTTTTATTTTATCTTATTAGAAGGTTTTATTAACATAAACACAGAATATCGCAGCGGTTCTGAGCAGAGAGCAGCAGGGGGCGGAGCAGATCCCAAGTTCACCAGAGACCGGACTGTGCCATATATGGCTCTGAGGGGAGGGAGCAGAATGCTTTTCTGCGCTGAAAATATTTCTAAGTCCCAGAGTCCCAGAGTGTTCAAATATCGCAGACCCCAGCTTTAACAGAGGAGGAGGTCTCAGATTCCAACTTTCAAAAACGTATAATGCAGCTTTAGGACTGATTCCCAGACGATTTTCACACCTGATGGGAACAGAGGAGCCTCATCTGTGAATTAGACTAACAAAGACCTTAAGAAACACCTACTGTTGAGGTGTGAGGTGTGATTTGTCAATCTACATATCTATCGTTGTTGTATCTTATCTCAGCCTTTAAAACCTGATCTCCACTCTCTGCTCTTTGAATACATAGGCTGTGTCTCAATTCATGGGCTGGGTCCTCATGAGTGCGCATTTGTCGGCCGCATACGTCATTGCCCCGCGCGGAGGACTGTCCCAATTCGAAGACTCCTCCTCATGCGGCCGAGGAATGCGGCCTACTTCCTGTCGAAATCTGAGGATGCATTCGTGAATCCTTCAAGACGGAGGCTATCCCAGAATTCATAGCGCCAGCAGAGATTTCGCGGGGGGGGGGGACTTTCTGCGTGCAGGGGCGGGACTGCTGCGTGTTGTTGAGTCATCAGCTCGTTCTAACTCATTAAAATTTAACTACAGAAACGACAAAAAAAATATTTGTTAGCTTAAAGGGGACCAAATGTAGGTCATATAATTTTTTGTGATGTATCTGTGGGCTTTCCAGACCATTTTCATTCAATTTTATACACAAAATAATGCTTAGATAATAAAATATCCCCTTTCTAATTCTGCCAAATTTCACTTCCGTTCAAAACGACCTGTTTATGATAATGAGGTCTGAAAGCCACGCCCTACAAATATCTGTTTACATTAACTATGCCCTCTGTAAAAGCCAGTATCTCTAATATGTTGTTGTTTTAAAATTAGATCTTTTTTTATTACTCATTTGACTTACTGTTAGTGCCAGCTTAAGATAACTTACCGAATCCGTCAGCGCGCCGCCATTTGCAGCTCCTTTTTTTAGCATTAGCCCACCTCCGAGGCTAATGATAGCTTTTCCTCCTCCGAGCGGACGGTGCTAGCTCCGCTCGTTGCATGCGGCGCTTTTGGGAGCGATTGCTGCTTCAGTCCACACACACACAAGTTCACCAAGTGTCTCCAGTTAATTTATCCGCATGAGGCAACCTCTGACCGGACCCCCGGACCTCAAACGCCAGTAGCTCCCAGCAGCTTCCGCACGCAGATGGTGTCTTCGCCGGCGGTCTGCTGCTCGTTTTATTTCTCCCGGCTGCGTGTTGAGAGCGATCGCTAAAAATTGAACTAAAACGTAAAAATAACAATTATACTTTATTTATAAATCCATTTAAAAACAACCACAGCTGCAACAAAGTGCTCTCCAAAACAAAAGGCTTAAAAAAAAAATAAAATAAAAAATTGCCGTGACCGGGACGCGAATCTCTGTCCTTCGGGTGACAGTCCAATTCATTACCTCTAGGCCAACCTGGCAGTTATGCAAAAAGCAGTCCTTCATCGTATTAGAAACATATACAACACCTACATTTAGAACGCTGAAGTTTTGATTAGATTTTGATGAAGTGAAAAGTATTCTTAAACTAAATAAGTTGCTAATCTGAAAAGTATATCGATCAGTGGTGCTTGTACGTTACAGACTGTCGCCCCGCGAGAGTGTGTGTGTGCACAGTTTCAACGTCTCGGCAACCGTGACGTGTTTTATACTGAAGTGGGTGGAGCATCACCAGGGGTTGCTAGGTGAGGGGCTGGACTCAGGTTTGAGGTGGTTGGCTGCGGTTTGTGACGTCACAAACCGCAGGAAGTGGGAAACGAAGTGTATTTATCAAAGATAAATAAATCTACTTAGAGTAAATAAACCACTGGGTGCATTTTTTTGGCCTTAGGACTGTTTTTTTATGAAGTAAATACCCAAAGTTGAGTAAAAAAACCATTAAAAAGTGAATTTTGAATATGTGGTCCCCTTTAATATATCTTAGTGTTTCCGAGTTTAATGTTTGTTAATAACTGATTACAAATCAGCTTATTTTACACGTGCGTAGCAAGGATTTTCTGAGGGGCAATCTGTTAAAACTCAGAGTGGACCTAGAAAAAGCAAGCTGCCCAGTAGGTCACTGCACTAAGCATTGGGTTGGCGCGCAGATACTTTTCTCAAAAGCTGGTTCGAATCTCACTCGGTGCGGTTAAAACTTATTTTACGTTTGTCTTTTATTGGATAGAAAAAAAAGGAGTTTCACAAACTCCTTTTTTTAAATCTCAGTCCTCATATTTTTATCCAATAAAAGACAAACGTAAAATAAGTTTTAACCGCACCGAGTGAGATTCGAACCAGCTTTTGAGAAAAAGATCTGTGTGCGAACCCAATGCTTAGTGCAGTGACCTACTGGGCAGCTTGCCTTTTGTAGGTCCACTCTGAGTTTTAACAGATCGCCCCTCAGAAAATACTTGCAACGCACGTGTAAAATAAGCTGATTTGTAATCAGTTATTTTCAAACAGTAAACTCAGAAACACTAATATATATATTCAGCTAACAAATATTTTTTTAACGGAGTCCCTTCTCTTTCCACACACACACACCAAGCGCACACACTTCCCACCCAAAAAAATAAAATACCTGAAGGCTAGACCGTCCCATTTCAGCAGTTTTGCTCAGCCCACCCGGCCTTGTGAGTGCGTGGCCTACTCGGCCCATCTAGGCTGGGTCCTCATGAGGACGCAGCCCCTGAATTGAGACACAGCCATAGTTCCCACACACGTGACGAGTATTGCGCAATACCGGGTTTTTCACCATCCGTAAAGGCAGAAATGGCGGACAAACAGACTCGAGCTACCACAGCTAAATACATTACTAGCTTCACCAAGGCACAAGAGCAAAATGGCAGTGGTCAGAGTTGAATGAGTTGGAGAAAGAAATCATGGCAGACGAAGCGGACAACTTGTCATCAAGAAGTTACTCTGATATCATTAATTATTTAATTACTACGAGGAGCGCACACCGAGGAGCTTCACAGCTTTAAATCCAAAAAAGATGTGTAAACTGTCTCAATCATATCTAACCAGCTAAATAAAGGTTTAACTAAAATAACACACAGCCAAAAAAAGTCCAGGCTCAACACGGACCAGGACCAGCACTTTGAGTGTTACCGTGTTGGAAGTTAGCATGTCGCGTTAGCATCCGGAGCGGAGGGTCCGTCGCACGGAGGCTCGCGGCGAGCTCAGGTAGGTCGGACGGCGTGGATCCGTCGCGGCCGCGGGGGCACGTCCCATGGGACCGACGCGTCGCCCGCACGACTTGGCTCCCGTCCTCCTTCCCCCACTGGGGACCGGCGGGGAGACCGTGGTCCAGGCATGAGGAGGCCGTTGTCGCGTTAGCGACATGCTAAGCTAACCACAGTAAGACGGTGCAGCTAAATAATGAAAAAAAAAAAAAAAGCTCTAACACACAGACAGTTGTACTCTAAAGGGCGAGATACACTCGCGCGTCCTCACGATACGCCAATACGCAGCGTACGTACGCCCCGTACGCAGCGTAGCCCCGCGTAGCCCCTCAGGGCAAGTACGCGCAAAAGTATTTTTTTACTACGCATACGCGATTCGCATACGCGATGCGCGGTGTCTGACCTAAACTTCCCCGGCGCCGGACTGTTTTGTATGTTACACAAATGAAATAAATTCCTCTTTTTTATCGCTGATCGGGCCTTTTCTTTTGTTTTTTTGCCTAAAGTCAAGTAACCGCTTCTTCCTCCGTTCACTCGATGAATGAAATGAATGAATTCAGGTCCTACCTGGGTGCGCGATGTTTTATATATTCCCTGGTGGGCTGTGGGCTGCAGGAAAAGCACTCCGTGCTCAGCTGCTCATATTACAACAAGGAGAACGCGAGCGTTTGGAGCGAAAAACTAGCGGAAGTGACGATCGGAAGTGACGGTACGGAGGAAATGACGTTAGAATTTGGAGCGAAAACACGAGAATCTACGCGAGAACGAAAGCCGAGTGTAGCAGCGGCTCCGTATACGCGCGTATACGTCCGTATACGCGCGTATACGGAGTCTGCTTCAGTGTATCTCGGGCTTAACATTCTGACATTGTTTCACAAAATGATTTATGTAGAATATTTTGTTTACCGGCCTAAAGCACGACGTCTCCCAGAGCAGATCCGAAAAGTCAGCTGCTGTGAGCTTCTCCGATGAGATAAATCCTTCACGTTTACTTTTTTTTGGATTAAGTGAAACCTGCGCGTTGCCCAAACGTCTACCCGACTGGAACACCCACTGACCCAACACGAAGTAACCATTGCAATTAATTAGAAATTAACACAAAAAAACAACGTGAAAAATACACATCCAGTAGACTGTGCTGTAACTGCTGCTCCGCCTCTACGCATGAGGGTAAACCCAGAAATTCCACAGATGTGACGTCACATGGGAACTATGTATTGAGAAAGCTCCTCGGATGAAGAGCGAAACGTCTTCCGTTACAAATAAAGTCCAGATGTTTCTGTATTGAACGTTTTTTTGATTTCACTCAGGTAGTTAAATACATGATGCCCATCTTTTATGGTGGTGGTGGACAATAAATACATTCTAATCTGAGTCTTATCATTCCAAATGGCCTATACTGTAATAGAACTGTTGAAATGTCAATGAATTTCAATTTTTATTTTTTGAATATTTGCAAATTTCTTCTCATCAGTCTAAGTGTAGGAGCATCAATACTTGTTGTGCTTGTAAATAAAATATATTTACATTTACACACTTCCTCTACAGTACAAGGACAAGTGGAATGGATTAGTGTCATTAGGAGAGTGGTTATAAATTGTCACAAACTCAGATTCTATCAGAATGAATATCAAACCCTGTAGGCCTGATTTTTTTTTTTTTGTAATATCTTATCTCACTGAAGAAAACTTTCTCTGCTGGCACATTTTATACAGTTTCTCTACTTCTGCTGACTTATTCAGCTATAGATTTTTCATGTCTGTCTGTCCTACATATCTCACTTGTAAATGAGTCTTCGAGGCTCAATGTGACTTATCTGTTTAAATAAAGGTTGAATTAATTTATAGTAATGATAAATCGAAGATCATTTTACTTCTTGAATTAAATTTGACTTTGTAAGCTTGCAAGCTAAGAGCTGTTAGATAGATAAGTAGCAATGTTATTTTCTCTCAGTTTTTTATACTGTTTTGAAGCTTTGGATGTTTTGTACCTCACAAGGGGTGCTAGATGACATAAAAATAAAAATATATGACCTCAGTTCTGTAATGAAGAGGGAAGAGGTGCTCATTTGATAGTGGAGCATTGGTCACCCGCATGGCTTGAATTAACACTAGAAGTCCCAGAGAAGGGTCATTCAACATTTCTACCTTTGGAACCCAGAGACGGGTCGAGTGACCCAAAGGATTTTAGCTAACATCCTATAATGAGCTGTTAACAGGCGCTTTTGTTTTGTAAATAAGGCCATTACTGGCGCACCACAGGAGGGGGCACACTAATTTGACTAAGGCTGCGCTTTTTTGCGCAAGTGAACTTGGCTTCTAAATCCCCCGGTCCCTTTCAGTGGGCTACATATGTTGGTCCGTCACTTGACCTCAGGTCATGTGACCTATGTTGGTCCGTCAGTTGACTTCATGTTGTGTGACCTGTGCTGGTCCGTCACTTGACCTTAGGTCATGTGACCTGTGTTGGTCCGTCACTTGACCTCAGGTCATGTGACCTGTGTTGGTCCGTCAGTTCACCTCAGGTCATGTGACCTGTGTCAGTCCGTCAGTTGACCTCAGGTCATATGACCTGTGTCGGTCCCTCAGTTGACCTCATGTCATGTGACCTGTGTTGGTCCGTCAGTTGACTTCATGTTGTGTGACCTGTGCTGGTCCGTCACTTGACCTCAGGTCATGTGACCTGTGTCGGTACGTCAGTTGACCTCATGCCGTGTGACCTGTGTCGGTACGTCAGTTGACCTCATGCCGTGTGACCTGTGTCGGTTCCATCAGTTGACTTCATGTTGTGTGACCTATGTCGGTCCGTCAGTTGACCTCAGGTCAAGTGACCCGTGTTGGTCCGTCAGTTGACCTCATGTCGTGTGACCAGTGTCGGTCCGTCAGTTGACCTCATGCCGTGTGACCTATGTCTGTCCGTCACTTGACCTCAGGTCATGTGACCTGTGTCGGTCAGTCAGTTGACCTCAGGTCATGTGACCTGTGTCGGTCCGTCAGTTGACCTCAGGTCATGTGACCTGTGTCGGTACGTCAGTTGACCTCATGCCATGTGACCTGTGTCGGTCAGTCAGTTGACCTCAGGTCATGTGACCTGTGTCGGTCCATCAGTTGACCTCAGGTCATGTGACCTATGTCGGTACGTCAGTTGACCTCAGGTCATATGACCTGTGTCGGTCCCTCAGTTGACCTCATGTCATGTGACCTGTGTTGGTCCGTCAGTTGACTTCATGTTGTGTGACCTGTGCTGGTCCGTCACTTGACCTTAGGTCATGTGACCTGTGTTGGTCCGTCACTTGACCTCAGGTCATGTGACCTGTGTTGGTCCGTCAGTTCACCTCAGGTCATGTGACCTGTGTCAGTCCGTCACTTGACCTCAGGTCATGTGACCTGTGTCGGTCAGTCAGTTGACCTCAGGTCATGTGACCTGTGTCGGTCCATCAGTTGACCTCAGGTCATGTGACCTGTGTCGGTACGTTAGTTGACCTCATGCCGTGTGACCTGTGTCGGTCCGTCAGTTGACCTCATGTCGAGTGACCAGTGTCGGTCCATCAGTTGACTTCATGTCGTGTGACCTATGTCGGTCCGTCAGTTGACCTCAGGTCATGTGACCTGTGTCGGTCAGTCAGTTGACCTCAGGTCATGTGACCTGTGTCGGTCCGTCAGTTGACCTCAGGTCATGTGACCTGTGTCGGTATGTCAGTTGACCTCATGCCGTGTGACCTGTGTCGGTACGTCAGTTGACCTCATGCCGTGTGACCTGTGTCGGTCCGTCAGTTGAACTCATGTCGAGTGACCAGTGTCGTTCCATCAGTTGACTTCATGTCGTGTGACCTATGTCGGTCCGTCAGTTGACCTCAGGTCATGTGACCTGTGTCGGTCAGTCAGTTGACCTCAGGTCATGTGACCTGTGTCGGTCCGTCAGTTGACCTCAGGTCATGTGACCTGTGTCGGTACGTCAGTTGACCTCATGCCGTGTGACCTGTGTCGGTACGTCAGTTGACCTCATGCCGTGTGACCTGTGTCGGTCCGTCAGTTGAACTCATGTCGAGTGACCAGTGTCGTTCCATCAGTTGACTTCATGTTGTGTGACCTATGTCGGTCCGTCAGTTGACCTCAGGTCAAGTGACCCGTGTTGGTCCGTCAGTTGACCTCATGTCGTGTGACCAGTGTCGGTCCGTCAGTTGACCTCATGCCGTGTGACCTGTGTCTGTCCGTCACTTGACCTCAGGTCATGTGACCTGTGTCGGTCAGTCAGTTGACCTCAGGTCATGTGACCTGTGTCGGTCCGTCAGTTGACCTCAGGTCATGTGACCTGTGTCGGTACGTCAGTTGACCTCATGCCGTGTGACCTGTGTCGATCCGTCAGTTGACCTCATGTCGAGTGACCAGTGTCGTTCCATCAGTTGACTTCATGTCGTGTGACCTATGTCGGTCCGTCAGTTGACCTCAGGTCATGTGACCTGTGTCGGTCAGTCAGTTGACCTCAGGTCATGTGACCTGTGTCGGTCCGTCAGTTGACCTCAGGTCATGTGACCTGTGTCGGTCCGTCAGTTGACCTCATGTCGTGTGACCTGTGTCGGTCCGTCAGTTGACCTCAGGTCATGTGACCTGTGTCGGTCCGTCAGTTGACTTCATGTCATGTGACCTGTGTCGTTGTGTCAGTTGACCTCAGGTCATGTGACCTATGTTGGTACGTCAGTTGACCTCATGCCGTGTGACCTGTGTCGGTCCGTCAGTTGACTTCATGTCGTGTGACCTATGTCATTTTGTCAGTTGACCTCAGGTCATGTGACCTGTGTTGGTCCGTCACTTGACTTCATGTTGTGTGACCTGTGCTGTCTGTCACTTGACCTCAGGTCATGTGACCTGTGTCGGTCAGTCAGTTGACCTCAGGTCATGTGACCTGTGTCGGTCCGTCAGTTGACCTCAGGTCATGTGACCTGTGTCGGTCCGTCAGTTGACCTCATGTCGTGTGACCTGTGTCGGTCCGTCAGTTGACCTCAGGTCATGTGACCTGTGTCGGTCCGTCAGTTGACTTCATGTCATGTGACCTGTGTCGTTGTGTCAGTTGACCTCAGGTCATGTGACCTATGTTGGTACGTCAGTTGACCTCATGCCGTGTGACCTGTGTCGGTCCGTCAGTTGACTTCATGTCGTGTGACCTATGTCATTTTGTCAGTTGACCTCAGGTCATGTGACCTGTGTTGGTCCGTCACTTGACTTCATGTTGTGTGACCTGTGCTTGTCTGTCACTTGACCTTAGGTCATGTGACCTGTGTCGGTCCGTCAGTTGACCTCAGGTCATGTGACCTATGTCGGTACGTCAGTTGACCTCATGCCGTGTGACCTGTGTCGGTCCGTCTGTTGACCTCATGTCGAGTGACCAGTGTCGGTCCGTCAGTTGACTTCATGTCATGTGACCTGTGTCTGTCCGTCAGGTGACAGACAACAAT
>JBBPBX010027505.1:0-7500 GCA_038048925.1 Garcialebias charrua | reverse complement strand
CTCGCTATTATCGACTCAAACGGCCTGCCATATTCCACATTCTGCTCTGCTTCGAACCTTGAAAACAGCTGCCAACTCGGCGAATTAGACCATTAAAGTGCATTTATTAAGCAAATGATAGACTCAGACACACCTCCTCTCCTACAATTTCGAGCTAACAAATATTGTTTATGTGATTTTCTTGTTATATTTCAGAGAAACGAGCCGTTCCGCCATCTTTTTTTTTTTTTTCAGAAAAGCCTCTCGGCTGTTGCTGAAGCTAGTCTCCGGTGTTTTTTCAGTCCAAAAACGCTCAGAGAGTTGCATGACTCACTGGAAATATGCTTAAAGTTATAAAACACTCACCATCTACTATAGACTCCATAAGAAGAGAAGTGGCTGTGTCAAGGCCAGTCTCCCTCCCACTGTTGGCTGGGCAGTTTGCATTTCCTGGAAGACCGACTCTTCTTCTTCTTCTTCTTCTTCTTGGCGGATTGCAAACAACGTTCAGGTGCATACGCCACCTACTGGAGAAGACTGAATCTCCGCCCTCCGACCTAGGAATACGCCCCCTGACCAATCAGTGAACACGCTGTGCTGATGTCATAACTGGACCCTAGAGGAACCGGACCTTTGTACCTGAGTGAAGCAGGCACCAAAATAGGACCGGTTTCACGTGAACAGGACCCTGTGGGTACACCCCATAACTAGTTGTTAACTAGTTACGAACGAGCCCGAACGAGCGCGAACAGGACCTGTTGATAAGAGGCATTAGAGAGGTCAAGGTCAAGAGCTTCAGATCTTTTTGCAAGATATTCTAGGGAACGGGAGCAGAGCAGGAGAAGACCCTTTTGCCAAGTTCAGTCCTTACTGAGGGAACACTGCAGGTAATAATGTCCTGAGAGCACACATTGTAGCTGCACTGTCCTGAGAGCGCACGTTGTAGCTGCACTCACACAGAGACAGGAGGAGATGTATGAAGGCAACAGAACAAGAAGGTAAAGATGAAAATGCACCAGTGGAAGAGTCTGCGTGAGGTTAATGATGACCAGTTAACCAGTGAATACAGGGTGCAGTGATGATACGGTAGTTACAGACAGTTATGAATCTCAGTGCACCATGATAGACAGAGTTAGACAGGATCTATTTCTAAAAAAGAAACGCAGTTTAACTTACAGTTTCTTTACCAAGTTTTTGACATGAAGCATAAAAGAGAGATGCAAATTGACCAAGATAACCACATACTGTATTTGTAGGAATCGATCAACTCAGAAGGAAGAACTGCTTGGACCGACTTCCTGTTTGAAAACAACATCCCTTTGGTTTTGTCGGCGTTTAGGACAAGTTTGATACGTAACAAATCTGACATCAAACTTGTCTTGGTCTGCTTTGTATCCAACTTAGCAGTCACTCCCACATTTCTAATCGATCTACTTCTGAAATGAAGATAATCAAAAAATTAATAATTTGAGTTTTAAAGCGAGCAGCACAGTAGCACAACTGGTAGAGCCACTGTCTCTCAGCGAGCATGTCCCTGGTTCAAATCCCGGTTTGGGGGCCTCTCTGGGTGGAGTTTGTATGTTCTCTCCGTGCGTGTGTGGGTTTTTTCTGGGTACTCCAGTTTCCTCCCACAGACCAAAACCAAAAACATTCATGTTAGACTGACTGGTAATTGTCCCGAGATGTGCGTGAGAGAGAGTGAATGGCTGTTTGTCTCGTTGGTCTCTATGTGTCCCTGTGATGGACTGGAAACCTGTTCAGGATGTACCCCGCCCCTCGCACAGTGATTGTTGTACATGGGCACCGGTGACCCCCACAACCCAAAATGGAAGAAGCAGGTAATAGATAATTGATGAATGGAGTTTATGAGCTGGACTTTTAGTTCTGTAGACTTTGATGTTCTCTATCTGAGAAAAGCTCCAGTGCAGGTTTCAATGTTCTGCATGCAACAAGCGAGCTGAGCGTTCGTGTTCTGTCGGGCAATATTTTGAACACACTGTGAACCGGTACATGACTTGCAAAACTGTATTCTATGCTGTACACAATATTTTGGTGCACACCTCCACAACTGCACAACTCTTCCCGCAGGATTTTTTTTCAGAAACACCTGCACTGAAGGCCTGTGGCTCATGTGTAATTATGTGGCGATTGCAGGAGTTGGAAAAAGTAAACAAATGTTGGCTGTGGTAAAATGCAACTTCTCCCTTTTCCCAATTATCTTGTGAGTATAGGGAGGCAAGTCTTGAGTGGCATCAGGCACTCAACCAGTTACTGTATTGTGTGACCCGTTCAGGCTTTGTAGCAGGTGGGGAGTTTGATTAGTTGTACACCAGTTAAACGTAACACAGGTGTCAAGGAGGCCTCAGGAAGGAGACTTCTCATAAAGCTGAAATGAAGTTTGCATCATGGCTGAGTGATTACAGTTTTTTTTATGCCTTCAATGCACTTTTTTTTAATGCTTTCATTGCACATTTTGCAAGTGCAAACAATGTATACAGTGTCAACTTATACATTAATAAATATGTCAATACAATAGCAAAANNNNCCACTCTAATGCTATGGCTACAGCTCTGGAAAGTGTTCAAGGCTTCACTTTTTTCATATTTTATTATGTTACAGTCTTATTCCAAATTGTATTATATTAATGTCTTTCCCCGAAATCCTACACAAAATACAACATTATGACAATGTGACAAAATATTTTTTGATTTTTGCAAATGTATTAAAAAAGAAAACTAAGAAATCACATTTATGTAAATATTCACAGCATTTGCCTTAATGCTTTGTTGATCCATCTTTGGCAGCAATTACAGCCTCAAGTCTTCTTGAATATGATGCCACAAGCTGAACACACCTCTCTTTAGGCAGTTTTCCCCATTCTTCTTTGCAGTGCTTCTCAAGCCCTATCATGTTGGATGGGAGACGTATGCTTAGCCATTTTCTGATATCTCCAGTGATGTTCAATCGGATTCAAGTTTGGACTCTGGCTTGGCCACTTCACAGAGTGGTCCTGAAACCACTCCTTTGAGATACTGGCCATGTGCTTTGTGTTGTTGTCCTGCTGAAAATTTAGCCATCGTCCCAGTCTGAGGTCAAGAGCTCTCTGGAGCAGGTTTTCACCCAGGATGTCTCTGTACTAATATAGATAGGTGTGTGCCTTTCCAAATCAAGTCCAATCAACTGAATCTACCACAGGTGGACTCAATTTACTGTAAGTTGTAGAAAAATCTCAAGGATGATCCATGGAAACAGGATGCATCTGAGCTCAATTTTAAGCATCGTGGCAAAGGCGGGATGGGTGGTGGCCAAGGGCGGGGACCTTGGCAGTCTGATCCTCGGCTACAGAAGCTGGCTATTGGGACGTGGAATGTCACCTCTCTGGTGGGGAAGGAGCCTGAGCTGGTGTGTGAGGTTAAGAGGCTCCAGCTAGAAATAGTCGGACTCACCTCAACACATGGCTCTGGAACCAGTTTCCTTGAGAGGGGTTGGACATTCTTCCACTCTGGAGTTGCCCCTGGTGAGAGGTGCCGAGCAGGAGTGGGTATACTTGTTGCCCCCCATCTTGGTGCCTGTATGTTGGGGTTTACCCCGGTGAATGAGAGGGTTGCCTGCCTCTGCCTACGTGTGGGGGGATGGGTCCTGACTGTTGTTTGTGCCTATGCGCCAAACGGCAGCTCAGATTACCCACCCTTTTTGGAGTCCTTGGAGGGGGTATTGGAGAGTGCACCTCTTAGGGACTCTTGTTCTACTGGGGTACTTCAATGCTCACGTGGGCAATGATAGTGAGACCTGGAGGGGTGTGGTTTGGAGGAACGGCCCCCTGATCTGAACCCGAGTGGTGTTCTGTTATTGGACTTCTGTGCTCGTCATGGATTGTCCATAACAAACACCATGTTCAAGCATAAGGGTGTCCATATGTGTTCTTGGCACCAGGACACCCTAGGTCGCAGTTCGATGATCGACTTTGTTGTCGTCTCATCTGATCTGCTGCCGCATGTCTTGGACACTCTGGTGAAGAGATGGGCGGAGCTGTCTACTGACCACTACCTGGTGGTCAGTTGGCTCCTATGGTGGGGGAGGATGCCGGTCAGACCTGGCAGACCCAAACGTATTGTGAGGGTCTGCCGGGAACATCTGACAGAGTCTCCCATAAGACAGAGCTTTAACTCCCACCTCCGGGAGAGCTTTGAACACGTTTCGAGGGAGGTGGGGGACATTGAGTCAGAGTGGGCCATGTTCCACACCTCTATTGTTGAGGCGGCTTATCAGAGCTGTGGCCGCAAGGTTGTTGGTGCCTGTCATGGCGGCAACCCTCGAACCCGGTGGTGGACACCGGCGGTGAGGGATGCTGTTAGGCTGAAGGAGTCCTATTAGGCCTTTTTGGCCGGTGGGACCCCGGAAGCAGCTGATGGGTACCGGCAGTCCAAACGGCATGCGGCTTGGGTGGTTGCTAAGGTAAAAAAACTGGCGTGGGAGGAGTTCGGAGAGGCCATGGAGAATGACTTCCGTACGGCTTTGAGACGATTCTGGTCCACCATCCGACATCTCAGGGGGAGAAAGCGGTACGTCACCAACACCATTTATAGTGGGGGTGGTGTGCTGCTGGCCTCAACTTGGGATGTTGTGGGTCGGTGGGCAGAATACTTTGAAGACCTCCTCAATCCCACTGGCACGTCTTCCACTGAGGAAGCGGAGCCTGGGGACTTTGGTTCGGGCTCTCCAATCTCTGGTGCTGAGGTCACTAAGGTGGTTAAAAAGCTCTGCGGTGGCAGGGCTCCAGGGGTGGATGAGATTCTCCCGGAGTTCCTTAGGGCTCTGGATGTTGTGGGGTTGTGTTGGCTTACGCGACTCTCTACAATATTGCGTGGACATCGGGGGCAGTTCCCCTGGATTGGCAGACTGGAGTGGTGGTTCCCCTATTCAAAAAAGGAGATTGTAAAGTGTGTTCCAACTGTAGGGGGATCACAGTCTTAAAGCTCCACTGACATCATCTTTTAACTTTCCATAAAATGGCACAACATATATATATATATATATATTAAGATTGACCTCTGATCGTTTTTGCTAAAACAATGTTAAATTAATTAAAATTCCTCTCAAAAACAGTTTAAAATTAGCGCCTTTTTTTTCACATGATAAATACGGGGTTTCCCGTCGCGCGATTATGACGTCACACACAGACTCACGTCAACTGCGCACCTTGTTTACAATGGACAAGATACAAACGCGATCCGTCCAATTTAGCCATTTAAAACTTTATATTTTAGCGGTTTGTCTTCAGAGAAGCCAAAGTTATTTCCAGTAAACAGCAGGTTATAATTTTTTTTCAGCTCCTGCTGGTTTTTGGAGACTTTTCACTTCAGGAAGTGCAGCAGCTCTGTGAGGACTTACAGCAGCTGATAGTTGAGAGTCAGAAGGAATTCTACATGTAAATCGTTTCCACAGCACTGAAATGGTAATATATTAGTTAATGTTTCTAATAATTATTCAACATTATTAGTTATTAGTTTGTGTACAAAACAATTTGCACAGATCATGTTGCTTCAATTTGTCAGCTTTGTTATTTAATCCAGTCAACATGTTGAAAATATTTCATATTTATTTTTCTATTTAATTTGGACATCACTTGGTGTTATAGTGGTGTCTCATTAAAATGATGGAAATACATGACATAGTTTGACCCATTGTCTTAATATACAGTATACTGCATATAATATATACTGTGTGTGTCTGTGTGTTTTATCATCAATTCACAGAAATATCTTCACCTGAAGAGTGGACCCAGGTGGAGGAGAACTTCTTCTTCTTCTTTCGGCTTTTCCCTTTTCAGGGGTCGCCACAGCGAGTCATCCTCCTCCACCTCACTCTGTCCTCTGCATCCTCTGTCCTCACTCCAACTACCTCCATGTCCTCTCTAACTGCATCCATATATCTCCTCTTTGGTCTCCCTCTTTGTCTTTTTCCTGGCAGCTGCATTTCTAACATCCTTCTACCAATATACCCACTGTCCCTCCTCTGGACATGTCCAAACCATCTCAGTCTGGCCTCCCTAACTTTATCTCCCAGTTGTTTAACATGTGCTGTACCTCTGATGATCTCATTCCTGATCTTATCCATCCTTGTCACTCCTAAGGAGAACCTCAGCATCTTCATTTCTGCCACTTCCAGTTCTTTCTCCTGTCTTTTTGTCAATGCCACTGTCTCCAGACCATACAACATAGCTGGTCTCACCACTGTCTTGTAAACTTTTCCTTTGACCTTTGCTGACACCTTTTTGTCACAAATCACTCCTGAAACTTTTCTCCATCCACTCCATCCTGCCTGGACTCTCTTTTTCACCTCTTTACCACATTCCCCATTTTCCTGTACAGTGGACCCCAAGTACTTGAAGTCCTGCACCTTTGTGACCTCTGCTCCTTGTAGCCTCACTGTTCCACTGGCCTCCCTCTCATTCACACACATGTACTCTGTCTTACTACGACTGACTTTCATTCCTCTTCTTTCAAGAGCATACCTCCACCTCTCCAAGTTCTCTTCCACTTGTTCCCTGTTCTCACCACAGATCACAATGTCATCTGCAAACATCATAGTCCATGGGGATTCCTGCCTGACCTCATCTGTTAGTCGGTCCATCACCAGAGACTTACCCTCAAACACACAGTGTTTCTCCCTTAAATGTTTCTCCAAGAGGACAATGGCATGGAAAGCCTTACTGCAGAACCGGCAGTTGTACTTCTTGCTGTGGGTAGTAATGTGACATTGCAACTCTACCTCTGTGCCAAAGGACTCCCCACAAAAAATACAGCGGTGAGCACGGCCTTGATTTTCCAGATGGCTGTGTTTAACGTGCAATTGTAGGTCAGTCTCATGTCTGAAGTCCCAATTGCAGGATGTGCAGCGGTATACCTTCTTTTCATTGCTGTGCTTTACAGCTAGGTGGAGTTGTGTAGATACCTTAGAGTCAAACACTTCTTGACACAGAGTGCAACGAAAAAACACAAAAGTATGCATGTCAAGAAGGTGCTTCTGCAGATCATCCACTGAGGTGAACTGCTTGTCACAACTCTCACAGATGTAATACGTAGAGGTAATAGTGAAGTGTATTGTCACATGTTTCAGCAGAGACTCTTGGTTGAGAAACTCCTTGTTGCACTGTGGACATGTAAGCTGAGGTTGTAGACCATCCAGATGAGTTTTGAGATGAGTCTGGAAAAGGTCTAAACTTGTATACTTCGCTCCACACTGGTTACATATGAACTCACTTGCAGTACGTGAGGCAGAGCTACCTTGTTTCAGCATGGCAGTTTGTTCCACAGATATTGGGGAAGAGGGGCTGAGAGTGCGCAAGGATTTTTTTCCATTGTTGATGTAGTTTAGAGCCAGAGGAATGTTCTTGTGATTCTCCTTGATGTGCTTGTTGAGCTTCAAAACACTGTTAAATATGGGGGAGTTGGTGCAGTATGAGCAGGAGTACACTTCTACTATAGGTTCCTTGGGAGTTACAGCCAAAGGAGAGTCAAA
>JBBPBX010027504.1:16212-28712 GCA_038048925.1 Garcialebias charrua | reverse complement strand
AAGCGAAACTACTTTAAATGCAGCACATTTGACCATACGTGACAATATTAAAGCGTGGTTAAGCTCAGGAGCCCTCGTACTATTAAAGTCAGCTATGAAATATATTTTATATCTGTTCATTGAGCTACATTTAAAGACATAAAGCCGCCCGCGCGCCGCGTGTTACTCGTGGCGAAACTACTTTTTAAAATCGTGCAGTTTTGAGCAGTACGTGATTTTATTAAGGACACGTTCAGCTGAAGACCCATCTTTGCTATAAATTTAAAAAATAACAATTGTTTTTACCGTGTTATTCATGTAAAAGTCCTGCTAGCTTCCCTCGCTTCCGTAAAAACAGCTCTCGTCTCCTCCTCCCTCCTTCCGGAGCGGGTGAGCTCGCTTCAGTACACCTCTGAAAGCAGCCCGAAAATCTCAGGAAATCTCGCGCGGCTCCGCTCGGAATAGCCGGTGGGAAAGGATGAAAGGGGGTCTCTGCGACGCACATATGACGTAACATCCGACCCGAGCCGACCGGTGGAAAAGGGGCATTAGACAGATAAACAAGACAGACAGACAAGACAAGATAGACGATACTTTTTTAATCCCAGGGGGAAATGCAAGGAATCCAGCAGTTCAACTAGAACATAAATAGAAATTAACTTGACAAAAAGGAAAGACAAAAGGTAAATGAGAGTAAAGTAACTCTGAAAGAGAACAGATTATGCTACATTTTTAGCAGAATAAATATTTCAACAAGATAAAAAACAAACCAAAAAAAAAACATATTTTATATATACTGTATATATACCGGTATATATACAGTATACCGTCTATAGCACCATCTACAGGCCACTGACTGGTACTGGAGCTGGCGTTAAATTTGTTTACGTTCGCATGATTTTTAAAGACAAATAAAAATTTCCCTCTAAGTCTCAGACTTTAAGTAATTAGGAAATTTGAAGGGATATTTACTTGTAGTGGTGGAGGTGCAGGGCCTGGAGTAAATGGCACCCTTCCCCAAATCTTCACAATTTCCCCCAAAGCCTGAAACACTTCATCACATCCTCTTTTGACCAACAAAGACATGGTGAAATAACCAGCCTGAAACCACTCCGACATCTCTTGATTATTGAATGGACCTTAAGGAGCAAGCAAAAGAAGTCATGGGTTCAAATGAAAAATGATTTTAAAGTAAAATTTTAACTTCAAGCCTATAAAACTTTAAACATTCTCACCCTGTATCTCCCCCTGCGGGTCTTTGTAACACCACTTGAGCGCTGCTTCGTGGGTTAGAGGCAGGCCCGCCGACTTGGGCTTTTCTGAAGTCTTTGCTGACAGTCTGTCATCATCCACACCACTGTCTTGGAGGTATGCTACCATCTTTTCTGCCTCCTGGTGTGACAAAAATATACTCATTTAATCCTGCAGACTTTCAACTGGTCAATCAATTAAAACTACCAAACCAAAAGAGCACTTATATCTGCAGTAACATGATTTATTTTACACATTTTTTCCCTTCTAAGAGAAGTTAAAAAAAAAAGTGTTTGAAATCATCAGTACTGACATTTATTTATGCTAAAAGCCTACATAACATACCTGCTCAAAGTGTTTTAGCCCCTCGTCTTCATCTGTGTCGTGTGGCACAGTGGTGGGCCTGCTTATAGGTGCTATTCTGCTTGATGTGAAGGATGAGGAATTGTTCATGGCCACAGGGACTTCCATGGGTTTCTGTTGTTGTAGATGAACAGATGATGATGGAACAGAAACCTCTGCACGAAACAAAGTGATAAACATGTTAGTGTTGGTAATAAAATAACTTTTACATTAAGACTGAAGAAACAAATCCCACCTGGTAGAGTGGTGGAAACATGGGTCATAGGAAGAGACTTCAAAATGCTAGTGGACATTGGGACACGCTTGGAGGCTTTGCACGACTCTGGGGGGAGCTCCAGGGGTGGCTGTCGCTCAGCTGGCCTCTCAGACACTTCTGTTCTGTGCAGATGGTTGGGGGACAAACTTTGTGGAAGGGGCTGGGATTCCAAAACTGCTGAAGCAACAGGTGGAACGACAGCTGCAGCCTCTTCTGAGGCTCTTGCATACTCTGAAACAAATAAGAAGTATGAATGTGGATTACGTTAATAAATTTCACTAAACTTTAGTTTTTAGCTAGGCTAAGTGGAATGGATGATCAGTCTCTCCAAAATACTGGTGATTTTTCCTTTTTTTAAAACCAAAGTTAAAATTAATGTTTTTAAATCACCATCACCAGGTCTCTTTTTCTAATGATTGGTGAATGAAGATCATCTGCAGCTGGTGTGTCTTGCTGCGTTCAGTCTAACAAACAATGATTTGAGCTTGGTGTGAATGATGTTTCAATTTCAATCCTATTTGACTACGCAAGGGACAAAACAGAGACTAATGTTCATGTAAGAGTTTACAATTAATAAAACTTACAAGATTTTAAACATCATTAAACTACTCTACTTCACAATAATAATGATCTCCCAATTCCACGTTGTGTTGCAAACACTTAAAAAGCAAGTTTAGACCAGAAGCCACATGTGCAACCACAAAAATGGATGCTTACAGCTCGTCCACTGCTGCTGCCCCCTGAATCAAACCAACTTAAAATTAGTTTTAAAATCCTCCAGCACACAACCATTTAGTTTCACTTTGAGTAATTTTAAAGAAAACTTTTACAATGTTGCACACCAGTGCAACTCAGAAAAATAGTTTATTATTAATTTTTAATTGTTATAAATTCTATAAAGTACCAGGAGTGAAAATCAGTGTTTTCTTGTTTGTATAGAGATAAAGGTCTACCCATTTTTACACGAAAGGTAAAAGTAAATGAACTTGTATTCAACACTTTAAATAACTTTTTTATCCTTTGTACAAGTTTGAAAAATATCATGTTCAGTAATGAAGTATAATTATATAGTATTGTTAATGGTATGGAGTACAGAGTAGGGGTGCACCGATAAATCGGCCCAGATTTCCTTAATTATGGGAAATCGGCCAATGCTTGCATGAGAAACCAATTTTACCAAATTTTTTTTTCTGTTTAGAAGGTTCTTGGTGAGTAACTACTAGCTCATGTTTGGTCTTGACTGCTAGATGCACTTAAAGTGTGGCTACTAGCTCATGTTTGGTCTTGACTGCTAGTTGCATTTGTGTCAGCTCATTTGTTTGTGGAGTTTGACTGTGCTTGATGCACTTAGGAATGTTTGCTCATCATTTGACTTTTGTTGTGCTTAGTGCACTGGGTAGCTGAAGGCTGCATTGATGACATTAGGATCCTGCTAATGATAATTGATATCAGGGATGCTGACCTGTGTGGTTAGTTTAAGTTGGTTTAACCAGGAACATTTTTGAGCTTGGAGCTGTTTGGAGTTTGGAGCTGTTTGGAGCTTGGAGCTGTTTGGAGTTTTTGTTGGTTTGCCTAATGACAGAGTGAGATCGGTAGTCCAGTTATATCGTTTTTCTTTTACCCCTAGGGTCCCCTTTTGGTCAGGTAGTCCGTCTCCAGACAGGCTGCGACGGCCCTGTTTTTATGGGTTGGGCCGACGCTGGGGACGTTATATTCTTTTTGGCTGACTCACTCTTGTCCACCATTTATTTGTACTTTTGTCTGTCTATTTTTGCTCCCTTTTTGTTGCCCTGTGCCAGAAGACGGTGCACTCCGCACCTGGAGGGAGGAGTCGGGCAGTTTTCAATAAAGCTTTTTATTTTTACATTCTGCCTTCTTGTGTCCTTTGTCCATTTAATGTGTTCGGCCTGAGCCAGCCGTAACATATTTTGGGGGCTCGTCCGGGATATTGATCCTTTTTGAGCCCTTGTCTGGATTTTTGAATCCTTTTTGAGTCCTTGTCTGGATTTTTGAGTCCTTGTCTGGATCTTTGAGTCCTTGTTTGGGCTGTTGTGATCCTTTTTGGGTTAATTAATTCACCCTGCTGTTGGTTTGACTCGTAGGCGGGTCCAGCGCTGTGCATGTTTGTGGAAGTCTGGTTTTGAGCAGACATTGAGTTTTTTGTGCTTAAAATATTGAGAGTGTAGTGAAGTCTTTTGAAGCCAAGTGTTTTTGGACCGCAGTTAATATAATTGCTACTTTTTTACATTTGGTGTGTTTTGACAGCTGTGTGCTGTAGTTTGCACTCTCTCTGGAGCTGACAGGACCAGCTCTGGAGCTGACAGGACCAGCTCCTGGTTGCTGATTGAGCTGAAACACGCAGCTGTGTGTGTGTGTTTTTGGATTGTGCTGCGTTCAAATGCAGCTGTGATTTTGCTGTTGTTTACAGTGAAAGTCATTTGAAGAGGGGTACAGCTTAAAAGCTGTTTGTTGGCATCATGGCGTTTAATTTGAAGAGATTTCTTGAACAGCCCACGTTTGATGTCTATATAAACTGCACGAGAGAGCAGATGTTGAATATAGCAAACCATTTTAAAATCAACACTAGAGAATACGAACGTGATGGTTGGTTTGAGGGTGGACTGCTGACTGAATTAATTCAACTTGGGGTTGTTGTGATGCCTGATTATGGACATTCAAATGAAAATACAGTTGCTTTAAGAAAAAAAGAGCTTGAAGAACAATTGAGGAAAGAAAAAGAACTTATTTCACAACAGTTCGAGGTCGCACGAAGGGAGCTACAACTTAAACATGAATTGTTCTTAAAAGAACAAGAAGTCAAAAGTCAAAGTATTCTAGCCGCTCTACATGAGAAGAAGCGTCTTCTAGAATTGAGAGAGCTCCATACTGCACAAAGGGAAGATCACCGTTTGTGTCCCATTGTGTGTCATCCAAAGGTGACACCAGAGCCTTGCATTCAAGCAGGTGTGCCTCTCTCACATCTACAGGAGATGGCGCCAGAAGAACATCGTCCAGAGGAGGAGAAAAATGAGGATGATGTCAACTTGGGTGACAGTTTCTTCTTTTTTCATGTAACTGAACTTGAAATTAAACATGAAAATGAATCTGACTTAATCCCAGTTAAAGATGGGGATCTTAAAAACTTTGATGAGCTGAAGGAACATTACATTGACCTGAGTGAATGTTTTTTATTTAGCTCTGAAGAAGAAGTCCCAGTGAGCTTAACTGAGGAGGATCCAGAAGAAACAATTCCACCTGTTTCATTGTGTTATTTTTTAGCTCCTGCACAGAACTATGAAGGAGTTGTGAAAGATGTTGACTGGAGTGACAGTTTTTCATTGTTATTTAAAACTGAACAACTCTCATTTCATGATTCTGTGTCTAACGGTCTCTGTGCTTACAGTGCGGCTGAGAGCAGAGCTGTTGAAACTGACACAGGGATGCTGTCCAGAGCAGAAAATGAGGACAGATCCCCCCTGACTGTCAAGACACGTGTGTCAAGTTCTCTTGTTTCTTTGTGTTCCCTTTCAGCCACTGCAGACTGCAGACTGTTGCTGAATGATGTGGGACCATGGCCTCAAAAAGAAACTGGAAATGAGTCAGGAAATGACTTTATTAAGTCTGTGTGGTGTGCAACAGTGAACTCTTGTGTTGACCATAATTCACTGTCTAACACTATTTCCTATATTTTCAGAATAACTGAAATCACATCTGCTACAGTTGACCAGAAGGTGTCGCTACAGCTGAATGGAGAGAGTTGTCCAACACTGTCCAGTGCTGAGATGGAGGAGAACAGTTTTCCTCCATCTGCAAAGAAACTGCGACTCTCTTCGTCACTGACTGACCTCATCAGAAATGATGATGGCGTTTGTTGTGCAAAACAAATGCTTTTCAGATTAATGTCAGGATCAGAGACACCTTTTTGGTTTTAAAACATTTTGAGTGTGACTGTAGAATAAATGTTAGTGGTTTGATGGACTTTGTTTTAAATGATGTTTTTAGTCCATTTAGGTGGTGTGACCGCTACATTTTTTAACCCTCTGTTTTTTTTGTATGGGTGGATGTATGATGTTTTCCCCTAACATACACATCACCCCCATACAAAATAACTTTCGGTGGGGGTGTTATAAACCTGAGGGGGTTCAGAGTTTTTTTTAAAACATCATTGTTGTGTTTAGGTTGGCTGCAGTCTGCTAAAGAAAGCACCAGCAGCCTGTAGCTGCACTTTTTTTCTCTCAGCCTAATCAGGCTTGATTAGCTCAGGTGAAACACCTGTTTGCTCTCAGCCTTTTAAATAGTCTGAGCTGAGACCTGAACACTGTGGAGCCTTACTGATGTGAGGTTGTGAATGCCAGCTGAGGTTGGTGGACGCAAGCAAGGGTGCTTGTTGGAGCAACTTGTGATCCTTTTGAAAGGTAAACCAAGTTTTGATTAAGGTAGCTGTATTGCTGCCTGTGTGTGTTCAGAAGTGTTCTCCACCCACTTTTGATCACTGTGAGTTGAGCTCTCATGTAGAGTTTGCATTGAGCTTACGCTCTTAAATGTCTTAAATGACTGGTGCTGCCTAAACAGCACATGTGGAGCAAAGGGTGCTCTTGTGACAGCCTTAGTGTTTACTAGGGTTGTGTGAACCAAGTTTTAAGCTTGTTTGAGGCTGGTGTAGGAAACACTAGATGTTTGACAGCTGGGAAGCTGTAGGATGTACAAACATTGAGGAGAGCTCCACCCTCTCCGCTTGTTTGTAAGTTTGCTTCTAGGGGGAGAAGTAATTGAGCTGGTTAAGCTCTTAAAGTGACTCTGGATGCTTAAAGCAGAGTTCTGTGAGGACTAAGGCACCTTAAGTGCTAGTTAAACCTTTGGCCTGCGCCTTTGAGGCTTGTTTAAGTTTGGAGACACTGAGGACAGTGTCTGAGCAGTTGTCCAAGAGGGGGGACAACTGAGGATAACAGTGAGGGACTGTTACCCTTTTCTCTTCATTTTATTTTGTACTTTTGACTATGTGGGTGTAGGTAGTCCAGTTCTCGTGTTTTTGTTTGTTTAGGGGCCTTGTTGTTATAGGTAGATCGTCGCCTGGGGAGACACGATGGTCCTGTACAGGATTGGGTCTGCCTGGGTGGCGTTTTCTTGTTTTTGGCCTAACTCACCAGTCCAACATTTGTTTGAACTTTCTTTTATTTATTTTCCTTTGGATGCTGATCCAGGAGAGGACGCTCCAGTCCTGGTGAGAAGCCTGGGAGGACCTTGCCAGCCTGGAGTGCTTTATTTTAGGTTCAATAAAATTTGTTTTAATTCTTTTTCTGTGTCAGTGTCCACTTTGTATGTTTTGGCCTTTACCGGTCGTAACACCTTACTAACTCCGAGTTTTGCGTTTCACTTTGTTTTGTTTGAATGATATTCAGACCAACTGTGGGAACTGAGGTTAAAGG
Organism: Garcialebias charrua; assembly: GCA_038048925.1. Taxonomy (NCBI): domain Eukaryota; kingdom Metazoa; phylum Chordata; class Actinopteri; order Cyprinodontiformes; family Rivulidae; genus Garcialebias; species Garcialebias charrua. The sequence continues at coordinate 21,437 of JBBPBX010027504.1, read as the reverse complement.
TGGAACAAGGTTAGATTCTGCATTTGTTTTGTAAGTATTGTCATTTTATCAATGTTCAGTTAAAGTCAGTGTATATTTTAATGCTTATATCAGTAAATATACAGCTAAGTGCAGTAGAGCTTTTGATCAGTGTTCAGTTAAAGTCAGTGTACATTTTAATGCTTATATCAGTAAATATAGAGCTAGATGTAGTAGAGCTCTAAAACCGTTGATTTATCCTGTTAGACATATTGTCTTCATCTAAGTGAAGGGTGAAAATTAAAACAGTTGATTTATCCTGTTTGACACATTGGGCCTCATGCACGAACATGTTCGTATTTTTATCCTAAATTTCTCTTACTTTTGTTTGTACGAAGCGTTCGTACGAACATGCCACGTCAGATTCAACAAACTCTTCTATCCTCAGGAAAAGTGTGTAAATGAGTTGCGTAAATATGATGAATCCCACCTGTTCTAACCACCTGCGCGTGCACGCGGAGAGGTTATTTACATAATTCCCACCCCTCAAAACACCATATAAGGCTACGTTTCCTGCCTCAGACGTGTCCATTCATTCAAAATCAAGAAGTAAAAAGAAGAACTCTACGCGTTTGGAGATTGAAGTTCTGCTCTCAGTCGCGCTGTGGCGCACCGCTACCCCCCCCCCCGCAAGTGTCGGATGGTCAAATATTTTTAATATTAGTGTAAACAACTGTGTTACATTATAGTTTCACTTATTCAGAAGAGCTGTCGGATGCCTCAGACAGCAGGAAGTGTCCATTCATTCAAAATCAAGAAGTAAAAGGAAGAACTTTACACGTTCGGAGATTGAAGTTCTGCTCTGTTCTGGACCCCCCCCCCGCAAGTGTCGGATGTGTCTTTGAACAAAAGCATTTTAAAATGTCTCGAAACTACAGTTAACTTCATATTAATATTAGTGCATGTTGTGTCTCCCGTGGGTCGTACAGTATCAGATATCAAGAATAAATGGTTTGATCTGACAATGGCTTCAAAGAAACGTCTCGCCGCAGCACGGTGCTCTATGACAGGAGGTGGTTACCGAGATGGATGGAAAAATAAATGCCATGCGCACCTTGCGCAAGACGCGTGCCAACAGCATGCGTGTTCAAGCTGTGATAAAGCCGAGGACCCACTCAAACGTGCGACGCGCACGGACCATCCCCGGGGCATGGGGGGGGCACGCGCGGGAGGCGCACGGTGGTCGACGTGGGGCGTGGGGCACGGGGAGGTGTTTGAAGCCGCTTTATTTTAATTTAACCAATTTGTGTCGTTGCATTTAATTTCTTTTAAACTCAGAATATTTTCTAAATAACGAAATATGAGTTATTAGTGAAGGAAATCCATCTGGATAACAGCAGACCGACTGCTCGTAAATTATACGACAGATCTGGACAACACGTACATTTTGGTCGTATCTGAAAAAAGTCTTAAGATACGAAAACATTGTTGAATGCCACAAATGATCCTAAATCACTCGTACGCACAGTTTAAGAACAAATCTGTGCGTACGAACGGTTCGTGCATGAGGCCCATTGTCTTCATCTAAGTGAAGGGTGAAGATGTGAAAAAGTTAATTACTGTAACACTGGTAAAAGAAGGAAACCAGGTTTGTAAATCATTAATACCGTACAGGTACACTGTAAAATATTTGTTTGTTAACAAATCCTATAAATAGACATGCTTTCTGGATCTAAACGGCGAAACAATGGTCGTCATCTCTGACTCCTAATTTTATTATTCTTCAGATGGTGTGTCATCACTGTTGCAGCAGTCCTGACACTCGGGACCTGTAACAGATTGTGGGGGCTCGTCCGGGATCAGCACGCCACACATCCATGGGCTACTGCTGATCCAATGATACTGACCACCAGGACCTCTCGTGCTACACGTTCTCAGTGCCAGGAGTGACCCAGTGTGCAGAGGTGAGGCCGGTAACCAGTGAAAAGGGTGTACCCGCCTACAGAGTGCAGCACTGTGGACTCAAGCGGCCGAGATCAGCAAGATGTCTTCCGGTGAGAGAAAACAACTTCTTTGGAGCATCAAGAAGAAGTTACACCAGCTAACAGGTAGTGAAGCCCACCTCATCGCAACTTCTCTTGGAGACGTTGAAGGACTGGACTCTAGTAAGTTGATTCAAGACGATGAAGAGAGTTGTGTTGAATATTTAACTACCTACCTGTCATGTCAGACAATCCTGGGTTGGGAGGACCAGGGTTTGCCATTATTAAAAGGACTGGAATATATCATAGATGGACCATGGTGAATCGTGGACAACCGACAGTGCCTTTTGAAGCTGAAGCAGGTACAAGTGAGCAGGCCATCCCCCGCGTTCAGCCACATGACGGCGATGGCGACACAGACCTACAGGGACTGAATCCAACCCCACCTTGCACCAGCCAATCTAGCAACCAGCAGGTAACTTGGGCATCAGTTCCACCAGCTACAGGGGACCCACTTGTCCCGACTCTCCAACCCCATCAACCGCTGTGCCCACCCCAGTGGTCTGTCCCTCGTTCAGAGAACGTTCCAAGTTACACTGGTGAGAGTATGATAGCCATGAAAGATTTGCCACTGCTGTCACGCAGAGAATTCAAAGTGCATGGTGGAATGATTAGTGACACGACATCAGAAATTGGGTACAACAGCATCTGTAAACAGATAGATGAGGGTCTCGAGGAGAATCACACTCCAAATGAGGTGATTAGAGGGGTGCTACGTCTTGTTAAACCAGGTAACTTCAGAGATATGTTAACAATAAAAGACGATCTCACAGTTTCGGAGCTTAAAAGTTTCCTGCAGTCTCACTTAGGTGAGAAAAGCAGCACAGAGCTCTTTCAAGATTTAATGTGTGCTAAGCAGTTTGAAAATGAGACGCCTCAGCAGTTTTTATATAGAATGATTGGACTGAAGCAAAAGATCCGGTTCTCACTCAGACAACCAGACTCAGTCGTTAAGTACGATATATCCACAATTCAGTGTGTCTTTCTCAACACTATTTGCCAGGGCATGGGGGAGAAGTACGACAGTGTCCGCAGAGACCTCAAGACCCTCCTGGGTGACCCCACTGTCAGTGATGAGGCACTGCTTCGCCAAGTGATAAAGACCACGGCAGAGGAAAGTGAGCGGAAGCGTCGACTTGGCCGTGGTTCTACCATCAAAGTGAGTCATGCCCACACAACAAACAGTGAGTTGAAAGAGCAAACAAAGGACGACGTGAAAGTAAATCAGATTAATAATGACTTCACACTCCAAAGACTTAGCGCCCAGGTTGAAGCACTGACACAAGCGATGGAAAACCTGAAAGCAAGGACAGTTCATGTTCCAGCACCAGAGCAGAGGAACTCAAGACTCCAACCAGAGAGAAGATCTCAAAGAGAGAGAAAGAGCTGTCAGAACTGTGCTTCTCAAGTTAACCCGAACTGTAACCACTGCTTTGTCTGCGGAGAGGAAGGGCATCGTGCTGTAGGGTGCCTGAAGAAAACCAAGCCGTCGGGAAACTGAAGACGATCAGAGCAGGGGGACCACCTCTGATCGGCAAACCTCAGCAGTCCCACCCAAAGAAGAGGCCCAAAGCCACTACTGACAGAGAGATGTTAGGTGCGTGTTCGCAAGGAACTGACAAAGAAACACCACGTGGTCTAGTAGCTCGGTTAAGCTCAGGAACCCTCGTGCTATAAAGTCAGCTATGAAATATAATTTTTTAAGCGTTCATTGAGCTACAATTTAAAGAAATACTGTAAAGCCGTCCGCGCGCGTGCTCGTGGCGATCCCACTTTTTAAAATCCTGCAATTTTGAGCATGACGTGAATTTATTAAGGACACGTTCTGCTTAAGACACATCTTTGCTATAATTTTAAAAACAAATAATTGTTTTTACCGTGTTAAACATGCCCTTCCGTGTTTGATCCCTCAATTCTCCAGTCCACGCAGCAGTCCCGCCCCTGCTGCAAACACACGAACCAAATGATGAGCAGTACATGACGTCGAACTGGGCCCGGGAGCTCGGCCCGATTAGAACCTCCCTCGGTGGGGTTCTAAAGCCTGGGCTAACGCCGGCCCGAAAAGGCAAATGCGAACATGACGAACCCGGGTTAGAAGCCGGGGCGGGGAGGGCTGGGCCGGGGAGGGCTGTGCAGTGTGAAAACGGCTTGTGTGAGTCTCTTCAGGTTGAATTATTGTCTTTACCTCATCTGTGTTCTTTGTTTTAAACAAGACTCTCAAATGAGTCCTCGTGGCTTAATGAGACTAACCTTGAATGAATGAAGAAAAAAGTGTTACATGTATTAAAATATCAGATCTATGAAGAGGAAAGAATGCATATGAGGAAATAACTGATATATTAAGGTAGTCCTCGACTTACGACGTAGATCCGTTCCGATGCAGCGTCATGAACCGAATTCGACGTAAGTCGAAATATACGTACATATTGCACCATATACATGTGCAGTACTGTATTGCCAAGCACTCAGCCTATCCTAACACTGTACCCTATATAATTATCAAAAAACACATACGTTTAGGAGCCATAATGAAGTGCAAAAACCGTTAATAGCCTACTTTGATGCTGGTTACGCCATCCACCTCCATCCTCTGTATTCTCCATTCCGTTTACGACGTAAAACTGCCGTCCAGCTCATGTATCCTACCGTAGCAACCACTGATCGGATTTGGCCCGTCCAAACCTGGCCTCCTGCTCTCTGGAGCTCTGACACTTCCAGAGAGTTCACAGAGCGTTCCCAGCTAATGTATCCGACCGCAGCAACCTCTGATTGGACCCCCGGCCGCTCCATCCAAACCCAGCCTCCTGCTCTCTGGAGCTCCACCTCGGTCCAGCTCTGTATCTGGCCGCCGTATCCCTCCACCTCTGTATCCCTCCGCCGCCGCACCACGTACAGTGCAATAATTTATTCTTCCGCCGCAGCAACCACTGCGTAATACGAAAAAAGGCTGTTCATAGTAAATGGGAGATGTGTCGTAACCACCAAACATCATAACTCGAGACCGTCGTAACCCGAGGACTACCTGTATATACATATATTTAATTATTTTATTTATTTTATTTCATTTAATTATTTATTCATTTTTAAATAAAATACAAAACAAATTACATATGTAAAAGGAAAAACAAAAATATAAAATGAAAGGTAGCAGAGGAAGAAAAAAATCTTATTATATCTGCTCCTTTATATGTGTATATACTATGCATATATATATATACTGTATAT
>JBBPBX010027504.1:0-14885 GCA_038048925.1 Garcialebias charrua | reverse complement strand
AGAGAGAGAGATATAGAGTAAGATCTGACCTCTGTAATATCACATGTGGAGTTCCTCAAGGCTCTGTACTTGGACCAAAGCTATTTATTTTATATGTGAATGACTTGGTAAATGTGTCAGGACTTCTTAAATATGTACATTTTGCTGATGATACCACATCTTTTTGTTTAGGTGAAGATATAGAACACATGTTGGAATTGATTAAGACAGAATTTGTCAAAATACAAACTTGGTTTAAAAATCAATAAATTATCATTAAATCTAGAAAAAATTAATTACATGATATTCAGTAATAAAACAAAAACTGTTGATGTTCCATTCAAAATTGAGGGTATTGAGATTTGTAGAGTGAATGAGGTGAAGTTTTTGGGTGTTATTATTGATGACAAACTGACATGGAAACAACACATAAATTCTGTAAGAATAAAAATAGCTAAATCGATTGCAGTACTGTACAAAGTCAGAGACCTATTGAATGATAAAGCTCTGCATTTGTTGTATAACACAATCATTGTTCCACACTTAATCTATTGTATTGATGTTTGGGGGAAAGCGTGTAAAACATATTACTGTACAAAGCCTTTTTTTGTATTACAGAAAAGAGCTGTAAGAATTATCACTAGAAAGCATTACTGTCACCCATCAAGCACATTATTTTATCAACTGAAGTTATTGAAGTTCCATGATTTAGTAGATTATATTTTATCAGTTATGTATAGGGCTCAGAATAACGCATTACCTTTAAATATCCAAATGATTTTTTTAAAAGACAAAGTTCTTATAATCTTAAGGGGACAGAGATATTTGTAAAACCACAATTCAGAACTAGTTTGAAGGGACGTTCTACCTCAATCCAGGGAATTAGATTATGGAATGGCTTGGAGAATGTAGTTAAAAATGCCAAGTCAATGTTTACATTTAAGAAAATTATCAAAACAAATTTGTTAAAAAATATATATGAAATAGCGTAATGTGTATTGTATTAGTTAGAAAATTAGAAAGAGTTAGTCATTTTGTACTGTTGCTGGAAGATTATTATTGTTTAAACTGATTGTTTGAAAAAAGGGGCAGATAAGATTTATTCTTCTTTCTGCTACCTTTGATTTTTTTATATTTTGTACGTTATCATTTATGGGATTGTCTTGTATTGTGTTTTTTTGTAAAAAAAAAAAAAAGAACAAATTTAATAAACATAAACACATATCTTCTACTTTCTACCTTTTCCGCAGACAGATAATAATAAGTTTTCTGTCCTTCAGACGTGCTGCACTCACTGCAGTTCTTCTCTTAAACAGATGGCATCGCTGCTGAGCAAATAATACCGCTGCACAGCAAAAACAACACCAGAAGAAGAGTGCCCGGAAGTACTTCTTTTACGCTAACAAAGATTGTAAATGTGAGGTAATGTGCTGTACTTTTAAACTACGATTTAATTTTCTGTAACTTTTCATTTTCTTGATTTCAGTTTGTCTGTACCTGTTCTGAAACTATTATTTAAAGGAAACTTTGTCTAACAGAGATGAGGAGACATCAGGCTGAACAACGAGAGGAAGTGGCTGCTGAAGAAATGTCCGAGTTTCTGGAAACAACAGATGCAGATTATAAAGAGGAACGATGTCGTTTAAAGGACAAACTGCAACACAACAAAACCCAAGGTGCTGTTTTCAACTCAAACGTTCTGCGTCACAGATCAGGTTTGTATCTAAACAGTTTTTCAGAGATGATTTTAGTTGGATTTGCGACTTGTCCAGGGTGTACCCCGACCCTCACACAGTAGCCGTTTTCGCATTGACCAGCCCCAGTGTTGCCAGGTGAGAAATGTAGGATTATCGTACTAGAGCCCTAAAATTGTCGTGTTTTGAGGGAAATTATCGTACACCCGTCAAAACCAAAATAACAAGTACCGGTATGCACTATAGTCACTCTGTTGTTGAATTGCGTCTAATAAGCACTCACAGCGTTGTGGCGTCAGTACGGGTGGGAACCATAGACAATAATCTGGTGGCAACTAATGAGCCCGCCCCCCCGCGCTTCTTGTTTTGTTTCATGGCGGTTTTAATTTAATAACTCAACTAAATTCTGTCTATTAAGTTTCTATTTTCAAGGAAATAATAACTTGATCTTTAGCTTTAATGATATCACTACTAAAAACATCCCTAATTGTAAATTTAATATTCCATCCATCCATCCATTTTCTTCCGCTTATCCGGGGTCGGGTCGCGGGGGTAGCAGCCTAATGCCACGTCCTGACCAAACGCGTTTTCAACGGCAGGAACGTCCAGTTTACATGTAAAGTCAATGGGGACGCACCTCCAGCCACGTCTTGGCGTCACGTGACGTGCGTGTTGAGCGTGCTGGAAAAGCGTTTTCCGTGCACGTGAACCCGCTTCAGCCTCCAAGCACGCGTTGATCATTGCTGAAGTTTTCGCCGTTCAAACGTTCAAACGCCGTTCAACTCTGGTTGATCAGGGAGAGTCGGGGGGGAGGAGAGAGGGGGAGAGTCCCTATGTGACGCGGAAACGAGGGGGCGCGCGCACTATGTGACGTATTGGGACACAGAAAAAACCCGCGGAGTCATGGACTATGGAAGAGAAATCTGTGTGTTCGCGACAACTCCTTCACGACCAGTCAAGTCTGCTCTCTACAGAGACTGGCAGAGTGCAGTGAGGAACTCGGCGTACCGGTAAGCTCCTCCCACACCCCCCGCCGCCACACCGCCGCAGCTTCTTGTTCTGGTCAGGACAGCACTGGGTCCAGTGCGTCCACTTGCGTGCGTGACGAGCCTTTTTGCAGTTGAAAACGCGTTTGGTCAGGACGTACCTTTAGTAGGGAGGCCCAGACTTCCCTCTCCCCAGCCACATGGAGCAGCTCCTCTGGGGGAATCCCAAGGTGTTCCCAGGCCAGCCGAGAAACATAGTCCCTCCAGCGTGTCCTGGGTCTTCCTCTGGGCCTCCTCCCGGTGGGACATGCCCGGAACACCTCCCCAGGGAGGCGTCCAGGAGGCATCCTAACCAGATGCCCGAGCCACCTCAACTGGCTCCTCTCGATGTGGAGAAGCAGCGGCTCTACTCCGAGTCCCTCCCGGATGACTGAGCTTCTCACCCTATCCCTAAGGGATAGGGTGAGAAGTTTGTTTGGTTAACAAACTCCTTTTTATTTACTCCAATAAAAAAAAAGTAAAATAACTTTGTACCAGGTGGGAAGCGAACCCGCTTCCCCGTGTCAAGATAAAATGTAGAGTGTAATAACAGTGCGCGATCTCTCTGAGCCACAGCGGCGGATTGGTTTTTTAGTAGTCCACTTTGCCTATAAAGCAATCAGCCCTCTTAACATTCTATCTGCATGTAGAAGTTAGAGATTATTAGTTATATTTTAAAACCCTGGCTGCGCGCAACAGTTAGACAATATTAGTTATATTTTAATAATAATATAATAATGTCACATTTGTCATCTGTGTATGTTTCCATACAAGACAAAATTAGTCTCTGCATTTAACCCAACCACCACCAGGTGGGGCAGTGGGCAGCTATTGAAAGCGCCCGGGGGGCAATTGGGGATGAGGTGTGCCGCCCATAGACACCACAAGATATGCCGTGACTGGGGTTCGAACCTGGGTCCTTCGGGTCCCAAGTCGGTTCCCCTGCCTCTACACCTAATGACATTCAGGTCGCGCTGAAAGGCGGAAATGGGTGCGCGCTTTGTGTTAATTACGTTCTAACATAAGCTGATTTGTAATCAGTTATTAACAAATATTAAACTTAGAAACACTAATATATATACTCAGCACACAAATATTTTTTAGCTGCGTCTCCTCTCTTAAGACACTGTAAGCGCGCACACAGGAACACTCCACCCATGTCAAGTGAACACCCCACCCACTTCAAGAGAACACCCCACCCACTTCAAGGCTTGCTCTCCACATAATGCGTAATGAACTGGGGCGGGCCAGGGCTGGCTCTGGGCCAACCAGGGACGAGCCGGACTGGGGAGGGCCGTGCAATGCGAAAACGGCTACAGATTGCTGGACATGGGCACCGGCGACCCCCGTGACCCAAAAATAGAAGAAGCGGGTAAAAGATAATGGATGGATGGATGATTTTAGTTTCAGTTTCACGGATTAAAGTTTCCGTCCCTGGGATGGATTTCTGCCATTCTGAACGTTTTTTTTTTCTTTCTGTTAGGTGATAAAGATATCAGTGATGTCAGATATCGGTAATATATTGTGAACACACAAAAAGTATGAAAAATAAAAATTAAAGGCTATAGGAATTGAAATAATAGGGTTATTTAATGAATAAAATATATAATTTATAAATCAAGTATAAACCGGATTCCAAAAAAGTTGGGACACTAAACAAATTGAATAAAAACTGAATGCAATGATGTGGAGGTGCCAACATCTAATATTTTATTCAGAATAGAACACAAATCACAGATCAAAAGTTTAAACTGAGAGAATGTATCATTTTAAGGGAAAAATATGTTGTTTCAAAATTTCATGGCATCAGTCATTCAGCTCTTTGGAAAGTTCACATCATCTTTTCGAAGCTCCCAGAAACTGGTCTGATAAGACAAGCTCACTCCTCTCTTTGTTCCTGCTTTTTAAGTCCTAACTGTGCGGGAACGCTTCAGAGTTTCTGGGAGCTTCGAAAAGATGATGTGAACTTTCCAAAGAGCTGAATGACTACCAGTCACGCGCTAAGGACTTGTCATCCAGCTGGGACTGATAACAGGTTGTTATGGGTCCACTTAACAAACTTATTTGTTTATTTCTAATTAATTGCAATGGCTACTTCGTGTTGGGTCAGTGGGTGTTCCAGTCGGGTAGACGTTTGGGCAAAGCGCAGTTTTCAATTAATCCCAAAAATAAGTAAACTGAAGGATTTATCTCCCTCGGAGTAGCTGACTGCAGCTCCTCCTCTGTCTGAGTCTGGCTCGGATCTGCTCTGGAAGACGTCGTGTTTTTGTCTGGTAAACAAAATATTCTACATAAATCATTTTGTGACACAATGTCAGAACAATGTTAGAGTATACTGTCTGTGTTGGAGCTGTTTTTTTTTTTTTTTTTTCATGATTTAGCACCGTACTGCTGTGGTTAGCTTAGCATATTGCTAACGCTACATGCTAACTTCCACACGTAACACTCAACAAAGTGCTGGTTCTGGTCCAGCCTGGTCTTTTTTTGGCTGTGTGTTATTTTAGTTAAACCTTTATTTAGCTGGTTAGATATGATTGAGACAGTTTACACATCTTTTTTCCAAGATAGACCAGTCAACATCAACAGCAGCTCTTAAAACATAACCCGTCATTAAACCAGAGTTATTAAAGCACACTTAAAGTAATTATGTGAATCAAAGAAGAGAGAAATGCACATGAAGCTAAAATTGTACTGAAATATGAGTAAATATCTGTTAAAGTATTTACCAAACAAATCTGTCGATAAATAATTGAAATACATGTGTGTGTAATACATTTACAGTACATACATACACTGTGTGTATGTGTATACTGTATACACACTGTATATACAGTATATACATACATACTGTACTGTATGTGTATGCATGACACATTGTACTGTATTTAATATACATAATATTTGAACACTGCATCATTGTCAGACTAGAACTTTCTGTTTGTTTTGATTGTAGGTCCCATATGAGTAAAGCAGTGGGATGATGTCTGTACAGAAAATATCCCATAACACAAGTTCATCTTTTGGTTACTGCATTTATTCAATTGAAATATTTATATTTTCAGGAAGGCTTGCACACAAGTCAAACACAGACTGGTCACCCACGCTGAAGTTGACAAGACACACTTACTCTGAGAGGCAGGAGCAGAAGAACAGTAGGTAATGACACAAGCACCTGGCACAATAATTCAAAAATATTAAAGTAAATCTAAGATAAAATTACTGAAATCAATATAAAATTGAACATTTATCTTTGTGAATGAGTAAAAAATTTAGGAGCAACTGTTTTTATTTTTTCTAGCAAACTTGGTCTTATTTTAGACTTTGTGATGCAAACATGACAGTTTTATTCTTTTTTTTTTTTTAAGGTACAGACGAGTGAAGGGCCGAGTTCCATCGTCTTGGATTCCGGAGGGGTTGGCTGCTTGCTCCAGTCGTCCAGTGGTCGTCCAGTGGTCGTCCAGTGGTCGTCCAGTGGTCGTCCAGTGGTCCCACATGATGGGGAATCTGTTCCAGTTTGTTTAAAATCAGAAACTGCCCATCATTCATTGTTGAAGAGTGTATTTGACCTGGTATTTATTCAGCAGCAAATCATTTTCATTAAAAGACATCAAATCACCCACAGTTCTCATATTGTATTCAGTTTCAACTGTTTTGAGTTTATAATTATAGCTTTTATTCTGAACTTTATCAGTCTCCTCCTGGAGGAGGAACCATACAGCAACATGCATGTTTTTATGTTTTGTACATAAAGGTTTTATTTATTTGCAGTAGAACTACTTCTCATTACTGTATTAGACATTAAACAACGTATCTTAATTATTAAAATAAAGAAGGTGAAACTTAGTGCAACTGTTTAATTCAAACTAAAGGTAAGCACACGTTCATTTAGCAATGCCTGTTTCACAGCAACACCAAATGTACTTCAAAAGCAGATTTATTTATAAAAATTATATTTTCACTCATTTGTTGCTGTGGTGCATGACTGCACACAACTTCTGGACCAACGAGCTTCATCATCCCTGGACCAACTGGAGCTTCATCCATCCTTGGACCAACGAGCTTCATCATCCCTGGAACTCACCTTATGCAGAAATATAACAAAGGAGGGAAATAATTAAAATGCTTTCAGGGTAAGCAACATTTAACCAATAGATTAAAAGGAGTTACCAAATTTTAACTTTACCACTAACTTTATTAACAAAGGCAGATCATAGTGGAAAATAAATAATATCAGTGCCATTTACTGTAAAACGTTAAATATTTTGACTGAGCAAAGATTACAAAAGATTTATTTTGTTAACACTAGTTTAAGTGAAAGGCAGTCATAGGGTAAATAAATAGTAATGTGAGAAATATCAGCCATCTTTACTGTAATACAAGTAACATCAGGTAAGCTGAAGTAGCTTGTACAAGTTGATATTTGCAACCATCTTTAATGTAGCAAACATTAGCTTAGCTGTAGCTTTTAATAAAGTAAACATGGCTGATATTTACTGTGGCACAAGTTACATTAGCGAAGCTAATCTTTGTTATGTTAAAAATCGCTGATATTTACTACATGTCAAGCTACGTGAGCTTGGCACGCAGTAAATAACCGATGTTTACTGTGTAGCAAATAGCTGCTGTAGCTACAAGGGACATCTACGTGTATACCGTATTCTCCGGCGTATAAGTCGCACCTTTTTGCCTACATTTCTAAGCCCTGCGACTTATAGGCCGGTGCGACTTATACGTCGATTTTTCCAATATTTTGGTCATAATTTGACTTTGGTCAAAAACTCCAAAAATGGTGCAGTACCAGTTTCGGCCGCTATGGGCGCTAAGAAACCCTTTACAGTACCTACACTGTTGACATCTGCCTGGTCCAAAAATGGTGCAGTGACACAGAAGATGAAGACTTCAATGGTTTTGAATAAATAAATAAAAACCATAAAATAAATACAGTATCTGTTTCTGTCATCATTTTAAACTGAGACACGTTTTTTACTGTAATGTCAGCTAATAAAAATATATTTTTATGTGTTTATCTTTAAAGATAAATGATGAAAGACACAAAATATACAAAAATTATGTTCATTTATTAATGAAAAGTTCAACTAAGACACATCAAACAAAATACTGTAGTTTTTATGTGATAATCTTGTCAAAAGTCCTTCCAAACAATTTGGCAGCCAGTCCAAAATAATGTTCATTTATTAATGAAAAGTTCAACTAAGACACATCAAACAAAATACTGTAGTTTTTATGTGATAATCTTGTCAAAAGTCCTTCCAAACAATTTGGCAGCCAGTCCAAAATAATGTTCATTTATTAATGAAAAGTTCAACTAAGACACATCAAACAAAATACTGTAGTTTTTATGTGATAATCTTGTCAAAAGTCCTTCCAAACAATTTGGCAGCCAGTCCATTTTGGGCAAAACACCAGTTCACGTGAGGTGCGACCTATAGGCCGGTGCGACTTATAGGCCGATGCGACTTATACGTTGATTTTTCCATTTAATTGGGCATAATTAGGTTGGTGCGACTTATACTCCGGTGCGACTTATACGCCGACGAATACGGTATTATTGTAATCACTTACTCTGTCAGTCACCAGAACTGTTGTTAACACAAAGATTTGGACGTCCTTCACAAATCTGTCACTAAGTATAAGCACCCATCCATGGATTTAAATCAGTGAAGCTCCTCGTTGTGCACTCCTCGTAGTAATTAAATAATTAATGATATCAGAGTAACTTCTTGGTGACAAGTTGTCCGCTTCGTCTGCCATGATTTCTTTATCCAACTCGTTCAACTCCGACCACTGCTATTTTTTGCATATATCAAGGTCTTGCGCCTTGGTCAAGCTAGTACTGTCCTTAGCTCTGGTAGCTCGAGTCTGTTCGTCCGCCATTTCTGCCTTTAGGAGTGGTGACAAACCCGGTATTGCCCAATACTGGTCACGTGTGTGGGAACTATGTATTGTAAGACAACGAGCTTGCGTACGCGGTCGTAAAATTTGAGCTTTGTGCGTACATGCCCTGCGGGGCTACGCTGTACGGCGTACAGCCGTACGTAGAGCTATACTGGGGCCTTAAAATGATCAAAACAAACAACGCGCGTCGTGTCAGCTTCTCTCCCCTTGCTCTAAACTTCAGGTACAGAGGATCAAATGCCTCCCCCCCCCCACGCTCTGAGCAGCCGCTGCGGGCTGTGTCTCCCTCGCTCTAAAAACTGTCGGTACAAACACGCGCGGCTCTCCACGGACCAAGAGGAAACCGCAGTGAAGTTATTTTCAAGTTGGACGTTGGATATTCGAGCTCCGTGTCTTCAGCGGTGCGGTGCTCTCGTCAGTCCGCTTCATGGAGTATGATTTCGGGCAGCCGCGCTGAGTCTGCCCCTACTCAGAGACGTCATGGTTCACTTAGGGACCGTCAACAAATTTTCGAGCGCGTCACTCTTTAGAAACAAATAACAATATATTTTACATGATTTGAGCCACAAATCTTACATCAAACTATTCTCCAAGACCAGATCTGCGAGGCACAGCTGTTTATTTCTCAATTTTTATGCATTTTGTAATTTTTCACAATTTAATATTTAATAAATCACCATTTTTGGTCAATACCATTCAGGTCTTTTGAACCACCCACACAAATCTTACATCAAACTACTCTCCAAGACCAGGCCTATGAGGCACAGCTTTTTATTTATCATTTTTATGCATTTTGTAATTTTTCACAATTAAATATTTCATAAATCTGTGGGTTTTTCCTCAATAGCTTCCAAGTCATGTGACCTGTTGACCCAAAATCACTGTGAAATTATTCTGCTAGTCTCTATAAATGAGGCACAGTCATTTGTTTTCTATTTTAAGTCATATTAATCAGACTCCATGAAGCAGACTGACGAGAGCACCGCACCAATGAAGACACGGAGCTCGAATATCCAACGTCCAACTTGAAAATAAATTCACCCCAGCCAGCATGCATAGTTGGGCCCCATATGGGGTTATTGTGGGCTAGTTGGGTAATGAGTGGGCATGGGATTTATCTGGGCTAACTGCATCAGACCCATATGTTTATCCCATAAAGGAACCCATTTTGTTGGCCTTGTTGGGCTAAATATATGGGTCCTATACAGCATTAATGTGGGCTAACTGGCAATGGGACAGAAATGGGCAATTTTATATGGGGCCCATGTGGTTTTAGTATAATGGGCCCAGCATGTGAAGCCCATGTGGGCAGACTGTATTTACCCCAAGTGGTATAACAGTGGGCTGACCTTACATGGTTTGAACCTAGGCATGAATATAAAGGTCCCAGTTCGTTTTCATGTGGGTTAACTGCGAATGGGACAGAAATGAGCATTATTATATGGGACCCATGTGGTTTTAGTATAATGGGCCCAGCATGGGAAGCCCTTATGGGCTAACTGTATTTACCCCAAGTTGGCTAAATGTGGGATGACTTTACATGGCTTCAACCTGGGCATGTATATATAGGCCCCAGTTCATTTGTATGTGGGCTAACTGGGAATGGGACAGAAATGGGCAATATTATATGGGACCCATGTGGTTTCGGTATAATGGGCCCAGCATGGGAAGCACAAGTGGGCTAACTGTATTTACCCCAATTGGGATAAGTGTGGGCTGACCTTACATGGGTTGAACCTAGGCATAGATATATAGCCCCCAGTTCAATTTTATTTGGGCAAACTGGGAATGGGACAGATATATGAATCAGTATATGGGACCCATGTGATTTTAGTATAATGTACCCAGCATGGGAAGCCCATGTGGGCTAACTGTATTTACCCCAATTGGGATAAGTGTGGGCTGACCTTACATGGGTTGAACCTGGGCATATATATATAGCCCCCAGTTCAATTTTATTTGGGCTAACAGGGAATGGGACAGATATATAAATCAGTATATTGGACCCATGTGATTTTAGTATAATGTTCCTAGCATGGGAAGCCCATGTGGACTAACTGTATTTATCCCAAGTGGTATAAATTTGGGATCACCTTACATGGGTTCAACCTGGGCATGGATATTTAGGGCCCATTACATTTTTATGTGGGTTAACTGGGAATGGGACAGAAATGGGCATCATTATATGGGACCCATGTGGTTTTAGTATAATGGTCACAGTATGAGAAGCCCATGTGTGCTAACTATATTGACCCCAAGTGGGATAAGTGTCGGATGACCTTACATGGGTTCAGCCTTGGCATGGATATATAGGCCCCAGTTCATTTATATGTGGGCTAACTGGGAATGGGACAGAAAAGGGCATCATTATATGGGCCCCATGTGGTTTTAGTATAATGGTCACAGTATGAGAAGCCCATGTGTGCTAACTATATTGACCCCAAGTGGGATAAGTGTCGGATGACCTTACATGGGTTCAGCCTTGGCGTGGATATATAGGCCCCAGTTCATTTATATGTGGGCTAACTGGGAATGGGAAAGAAAAGGGCATCATTATATGGGACCCATGTGGTTTTAGTATAATGGTCACAGTATGAGAAGCCCATGTGTGCTAACTGTATTGACCCCAACTGGGATAAGTGTCGGATGACCTTACATGGGTTCAGCCTTGGCATGGATATATAGGCCCCAGTTCATTTTTATGTGGGCTAACTAGGAATGGGACAGAAATTGGCAATATTATATGGGACCCATGTGGTTTTGGTATAATGGGTCCAGCATGGGAAGCACATGTGGGCTAACTATATTTACCCCAAGTGGGCTAAATGTGGGATGACCTTACATGGCTTCAACCTGGGCATGTATATATAAGCCCCAGTTCATTTGTATGTGGGCTAATTGGGAATGGGACAGACATGGGCAATATTATATGGGACCCATGTGGTTTTGGTTTAATGGGCCCAGCATGGGAAGCACATGTGGGCTAACTGTATTTACCCCAAGTGGGATAAGTGTGGGCTGACCTTACATGGGTTGAACCTGGGCATAGATGTATAGGCCCCAGTTCAATTGTATGTGGGCTAACTGGAATGGGACATAAATGGGCATTATTATATGGGACCCATGTGGTTTTAGTATAATGGGCCCAGCATGGGAAGCCCTTATGGGCTAACTGTATTTACCCCCATTGGGATAAGTGTGGGCTGACCTTACATGGGTTGAACCTGGGCATAGATATATAGGCCCCAGTTCAATTTTATTTGGGCTAATTGGGAATGGGACAGATATGTGCATTAGGGTTGTGCATCTCTGTGTGACAGAAGATTCGATTCACTTCTAGATACAAAGGTTACGATTCGATTCAAAAACGATTTATTTTTAAAACGGAACGATTCGATTCGATGCAGTGTAAAAGCGATTCGGTTCGATTCGGTTCGATTCGATTAAACTTCAAATAATTCTACGTTTTAACATTTGTTGATGTACCGGTAGACAAATATTTCATTATGAAAGAAAAAGGACCATTTCTATCAATGTGACATTCTTAGAGCATTTTTAAATTTGTAAAAGTCCACATATATCATATCTAAAAGGGTGCTGTAAAGCACTGGTAAAAATAAAGTAAAAAGCCAAACAAAATAATCACATGTTAAATGTGTTTATTTTTAAACATGGACCTAAAAAGACCAGCTAAAAGAAAATTTCCTACAGAAAATACAGAAAAAATATAAAAGGCACAAATGGTTACAGCAGCATGTAATAAAATAAAAATCACTAGGAAAAAACCCCAGGAATAAGCTAAGCACAAAGCTCCTGTGCAATAACCCGCTGTGCAATAACCTGTCACACAACCTGTAGTTTGGTAGTTACCGTATTCTCCGGCGTATAAGTCGCACCTTTTTGCCTACATTTTTAAGCCCTGCGACTTATAGGCCGGTGCGACTTATACGTCGATTTTTCCAATATTTTGGTCATAATTTGACTTTGGTCAAAAACTCCAAAAATGGTGCAGTACCAGTTTCGGCCGCTATGGGCGCTAAGAAACCCTTTACAGTACCTACACTGTTGACATCTGCCTGGTCCAAAAATGGTGCAGTGACACAGAAGATGAAGACTTCAATGGTTTTGAATAAATAAATAAAAACCATAAAATAAATACAGTATCTGTTTCTGTCATCATTTTAAACTGAGACACGTTTTTTACTGTAATGTCAGCTAATAAAAATATATTTTTATGTGTTTATCTTTAAAGATAAATGATGAAAGACACAAAATATACAAAAATTATGTTCATTTATTAATGAAAAGTTCAACTAAGACACATCAAACAAAATACTGTAGTTTTTATGTGATAATCTTGTCAAAAGTCCTTCCAAACAATTTGGCAGCCAGTCCAAAATAATGTTCATTTATTAATGAAAAGTTCAACTAAGACACATCAAACAAAATACTGTAGTTTTTATGTGATAATCTTGTCAAAAGTCCTTCCAAACAATTTGGCAGCCAGTCCAAAATAATGTTCATTTATTAATGAAAAGTTCAACTAAGACACATCAAACAAAATACTGTAGTTTTTATGTGATAATCTTGTCAAAAGTCCTTCCAAACAATTTGGCAGCCAGTCCATTT
This sequence comes from Garcialebias charrua, assembly GCA_038048925.1. Lineage (NCBI taxonomy): Eukaryota > Metazoa > Chordata > Actinopteri > Cyprinodontiformes > Rivulidae > Garcialebias > Garcialebias charrua. Next base: position 1,642 of record JBBPBX010027504.1, on the reverse strand, counting down.
TGGGCAAAACACCAGTTCACGTGAGGTGCGACCTATAGGCCGGTGCGACTTATAGGCCGATGCGACTTATACGTTGATTTTTCCATTTAATTGGGCATAATTAGGTTGGTGCGACTTATACTCCGGTGCGACTTATACGCCGACGAATACGGTATGTGCAATATAGATCATGTGCATTTTAGCTTATATTTCATTACTACATTGAAATAGTAATTCACACAAATTCATCCTGCTTCACCGTTAAAATTCTACCATGTTGTTTACTATTTTTCTCTTCAGAAACTTTGTAAATATTATAATTACTGTTTCACTTTTTGGTAGTTTATTTTGTACCCTTATTGCATGCTTTAGTATTTCCTGTTTGCTTGTTGTTTGTTTTTTAGCCAGTCAAAATCGTTTTTTCTCATCCTGAGCATTTCATTGTACTAAGTTAACCCTGTGTTAACCTGCATATGACAAATAAACACTTGAACTTGAACTTAATAATACAAAACATAATGCAAGAACAGTACACCTAACAACAGCAGCACAAACATGAGTTTGTGTGAGCAGGTGGGCACGGATTAATATAAAAACATGCTCTCTGTACCTCTTGACTTCTTCACTGGCCTGGTCCCTCACAGATCTAGCTGCCATCCTCACTTCAAAGTCTTCTCCCAACAGCTCGTCCAGCGCTGACATTTTCTTCTTTTTACAAGGTGGTTCATCATCTAAAATAGAAAACAAGCACCATATATTACTGGCTATGTTAGCCATGAATTTTTTTTTAAACTGACTTTACCATTTTATGTAAAAATCTTCATCTGATGTTCAGAATTTATTTATGTAGGGACTTGTGTAAAAGATGCATCATTATCATCATCATCATGATTATTATTGAACTCGTTCTGTGCATGCAGATCCTCTCATTATAGTGAATGTGTTTTATGCTGATACAATGACTGCAGCACAAGTTTAAGACAAAGTCAGCTCATTATAATAATAATAATAATGAATTCAATTTATACCGCACTTTTCATTAATAAAAATCTCAAAGTGCTACAACAAATAAAACAAGTGATAAAATCAAGTAAAATCAATAATAATATCAACTAAGATTAAAGACAGAATCATGTGGAGGCAGAGTAGGCCTGCTTAAAAAATAAATAAATAAGTAAATAAAACAAGTGATAAAATCAAGTAAAATCAATAATAATATCAACTAAGATCAAGATAAAATCATGTGGAGGCAGAATAGGCTTGCTTAAAAAGAAAAGTCTTTAAGCCGTTTTTGAAGTCAACCAGTGACTGTGGAGCTCTCATGTAGTCAGGGAGGGAGTTCCATAGGCGGGGGGCAGCCACACAGAATGCCCGGTCTCCCATGGTCCTTAATTTGGTTCGTGGAATGTGAAGTAGATTACTGTTCTGTGATCGTAGAGACCGGGTGGATGAATATGGTGCAAGAATGTCCTTTAGATAGTCAGGTGAAGTTCCGTGTAAGCATTGATGTGTAATGAGAGCAGTTTTGTACTGAATTCTGTAGGTGACAGGAAGCCAATGGAGGTTATGGAGAATGGGTGTAATATGTTCAAATTTACGAGCTCTCAATAAAATCCTTGCTGCACTGTTTTGAATATATTGAAGCTTCTGAAGATTTTTGCCA
>JBBPBX010027503.1:19902-37240 GCA_038048925.1 Garcialebias charrua | reverse complement strand
TTGAATTCGTATGCTTTCCCCTCGAATGCAAAGCGGAGGTATTTTCTGTGCCTTCTCCATACGCTCACGTAGAAATAAGCATCTTTTAAATCCATAGTACATGCATAGTCTTTTAGTCACACAGACTGGAGGACCTGTCGCAGTGTGAGAATCTTGAATTTGAATGTTTTTATTCTCTTGTTCGAAGATCGGTCTCAAGGACTGGTCTCTCTTAAGCACCAAGAAGTATTTGCTGTAGTGACCGGAGCATATTTTATGTTTTGGAACAACATGTATTACTCCTTTTTGCAGCATCGTTGATATCTCCTCCTTCAGGACGTGTGCGCGGGCTGGGTTTATGTTTGACTGCAGTACCCCCGTGAACGGGGGCAGTCCCCTGACGAACTGCAGCCTGAGCCCATGACAGACAGTAGTCATGATCCATGCGTTCGGGAGACACGCCCTCCAGGCCTGCGCATGCGCCGTGAGTCTGGAAGGCATGTTTATCTCTTGCTGCTTGTGTTTTGCGGGCGTGGGAGGGGTGGCCTTTGACCCCTCTCGCTCGGTCCAGGGCGAGCCGACCTGCCCGTCAGAGGACGCCGTGAGGTCTGACTACCTCAGACAGACCTCGTGCGTCCTGCTGCAGTTCATTGTTTAACCTAGCAACTTGTGTTTCACAAGGGAGGAAGGAAAAATGTCCTCTCCCTTCATTGTGACTGTTTTCACAAAAGGTTGCTGTGCCGACATCGTTGTCGTTGTTGCTTGTGTTTTTTTTTAAAGTTTTTTTTTTTAGTCAAGAACTAGGGCAGACTGTGCTTTGGTACTTTTATTTTTGTGTTCGGATGAACAAATGTTTGTTTTTATTTCACATACAGCAAGGAAATCATGTTTTGTACACACACAAAAGTTACCAGCTCCTCGTAAAGTTCTACAAATAAAGTCTGGGTTTAAACTACTCCGTTCCCATACCGCTTGGGCGGGCGAACCTGCAAAACTGTGATGCTGGCCCGTTTCAGCATGCCCGGATCTGTTTACCGCCTGGGTTTGCCGAGGAGGTTCTCGGCTGAGCCGCTTGGCGAAGAGCGTGCTCCCCGTCGTAAGCAGGTCTCTTCTGTGGGGGACGATGCGTGGCTAAGCAATGCAGAGGCTGCGTGGGACCAATCTCTCTGGTGTCCCTGGGGCGGCAAAAGCCTTTCTTGGCAACCCTTCACGTAGGGTTTCAGCCTGCTTTCGTCTCTACTCCAGCTTGTTCTGGATGCGCTCCAGAGCTCTCCCGAAGAGCCCCGTCGGCTCGATCGGGTGGTGCAGAAAGAGGGACCGCTGGCCTTCCGGGAGGTCCGTCAAAGTCATCCACAGGTGGCGCGGGGCGACGACCACTTCGGCCATATATCTTCCCTGTGCGATGGCTATTGTCCCCATTATGCGGAGCACGAAGTCAGAGGCCCTGCAAGCCTCCTCCAGGGCCTCTACCGCGGTCTGTTTGTCTGTCGTTACCTGATGCTCCTGTAGCTTCTCTGCCAGGTACGCCTGCATCATGGTCGAGGCGTTCATTGCGCGTGCGGCAAGGCCCTGTGCTCTGTAACATTTATTGAGCTGTGCAGCCGAAACGCGACAGGCTTTGCTAGGCAGTGTTGGCTTTACGCCCGCCGTTGCGGGGGCTAGGTGGGATGCCAGCGTGTCCTCTATTTGTGGGGCGCTGGCGAGTCCTGCTGCCTCCATCCAGGCGACTTCCAGGAACCGAGAAAGCAGCAGCAGCATGGGAGTTCTGGGTTCAGCCCAGGAGCGTGTAAGCTCCATGAGGAAATCCGGAATAATGGGCATTCTGTGCCTCGTCGTCGGCTGCTGTTTCGCGTAAAAATAAATCCCTGCCAGCCTCGTGACCTGTTGGCGAGGCGGGGGTCAGGCCATGCAATCTGCAGCACGCTCGCCGCCATGCGACACAAGTCGAATAGAGCGGGGACCGAGGCGTCCATTTCCAGCAGGACTGGCGCTAGGTTACGGGAGAAGTCCTCACCTTCCCTCCCGTAACCGTACTCGGCGTCTAAGTCAGATGTTTCAGGCGTCGAGTCCCCGACAGGGGCCGACATGTCCAAACCATTTCCCCCTCCGACCTGACCGTTGCATTCCAGGTCCATATTCTCGAGCTCCGGCTCAGGAACGAGCGGTCCTGTGGGACCCTTGGCCCGTTGTGCCGCGGCGCCACCCATTGCCTTAGCCACGATGTCCCCGCGGCACTTTCTCACGACCGCCGGCATCTGGCTGCAGTGTGGGCAGGAGTCGGGGGATCCCAGCGCTGTTCTCGCCTGCAGAATTCCCAGGCAGACAGGACAGGCCTCGTGAGTGTCCGTCGCCGAGAGGGAGTAGCCGCAACCGCTGGGGCAGGGGCGCGAGCGAGGGCTCGCTAGCCTGCTGGTTTTTCTTTTAAATCTTGGGCTTCCGCTTTCCCTTCTCGGGGGCCATGTCCGAGAAGCGTCGAGCTTGTTGTTTTAATCTTTGTTCGAAGATGTCCTCTCCGTCGCGTCGCTTTCGCTGGCTAGCCTGCTACTCGTTAGCAGGGTAGCGGTGTGACGCAGTTAGCGTCGTCGAGCGAAGCAGCTGTGGAGAGAGAAGAAAAAACTTTGAAGTTAGGTAGAAGATGCTGGACTAGCTTTCGCCAGCCCAGCAATACGCAGGAAATTTCTCTGTACGCTCAGCGTAGGGAGCAAGCTCACCTCTGGTCGAGCGATACGATAACAGAGAAGTCCCACGAAGTTCAGGTTTTAGCGAGGTGAAGGGCAAAAAGAGACCGTTTGGATGAACGCTAGCGTCTTAAGTACCCAGAGGGCGGGGCCTCTGGGGTGACGCTGACGCCCACTACCATAAAGGCGAGTGTATTCCTTCAGGTAATCGCGCGGGGGCGCAATTTCCATAGCAATTGTGTTGCACCAAGTGAACCTGACTGATAAAGGGAACCCACACATGCACGGAGAGAACATGCAAACTCCTCCCAGAAAGGTCTGGATTCGATCCGGCGATCTTCTAGCTGAGAGATGTCAACTCTACCAATGGCTCCACCGTGTCGTCCTATTTTGGTTTTCTGGAAAAAAATAAAAAAGATTTCCATGCAGTTTGTTTCATCACTTCAAAATCATTTTCTAGATCAGGAGTGTAGCCAAATTCAAAGTGCCTACAACTGTGACATGATATCGTCTCTTCAGTAAACAGAAAACCACATCTAACCTGCACGTGTCTTTTTTCATCCCAGTACCGTTTTGGTGAGAACATGGAGACGTCACTGCTTCAGCCGCTGGAAGCATCACTGCAGACGACCACGAATACTTACTGCGGCAGAGTGAGTCACCTGTTTACCACGAGGTTGAGACAGAGCATCAGTTCTGTGCCACAAGAGAAGAGGATGGAGAACACCAGCAATTAAGACTCTGTCATTAGTGCCTAATATGGGGTTTGAATATCAGGCATATGAACAGGGGTGGCTGTGGCTGAGTGGCTAGAGCAGTCGTCCTCCAATGGGAGAGTTGGGGGTTCGATTCTACCAGCAGTCACATGGTGAAGTGTCCCTGGGCAAGACACTGAACCCCTCATTGCCTTTGATGTGTGTCTCATCAGTGTATGAGGGGAAATCTGAGATTGTCATAATCACATGTTCTCATACAAAGATGAAACTAGTTCTCTTCATTTAACCCATCGCACCTGGGATACACCCAGGTGGAGCAGTGGGCAGCTATTTAAGCGCCCGTGGAGCAATTGGGAATTAGGTGTCTTGCTCAGAGACACCACAACACGTGGGAATGTCTGGAGTTCTAACTTTCTGGTCCCAAGTCAGCTGTCCTTCCTCTACCCCATCTCGGCCGCTCATGAATGTGATAAAGCTCTGATTATTCTTTGTAAAAGTACAGTAGAGTGTATGAATGGGTAAATGAGGACACAGATTGTAGTGTAAAGCACTTTGAGTGTCTTGATCAGACAGAAAGATGTTATACAAGTCCGTTTACCATTTAATATGTGTTGGTCAACTTTGTTACTCCTGTCGAGACAAGCTGGTTGACCTTTAATACTCTGAGCAATAATTTATTGCCAAAAGTTAAGTAAATGGAGGAAATGAACAAATAGAATGTGTTTTATTGTTTTATATGAAGCTATTTTTGGTACAAATCTGTCCGTTGAACACACAATCAGGTCTCAGAAAGATGACACTCCCTTATTATTGACAATCAGTTTATACTTTTTGTTGTATTTTAGAGAAAAAGGGAAAATTTATTTAGCTATTTGGGGTTTTAATGAACAAAAAGTACTTATGGAGTATTATTTGAAAGTTTTAATATATTTCTGCATTGGACTTGGGATTTTCAGGTACCGATTGATGACTAGAGCAAGTTCTCTGAATAAGATGCACTGATTGTTAGACTTTCTTTTTGTTATCATCTGATCAGTATTTGTCTTTTTGTGGGATTCTGTAATGTAAACCAGAATAATTTAATACGTGGTTATTATTTCAAACACTCCAGCATATTTCATGTGTTGCACATGGGGAAAGTAAATATTTTTATTTACATTAGCAATAAAATCTACAGTACTTCCTTTGTAAACGGTGGATTGTAGGGAGTGATGTCACAACAGTTACCGTGAAACTGTTTCACAAGTAGGTTTACTAAATAACTGCACAATTGAGGAATTGAAAAGTTTTAATCATGCATGTGATATTGTTATAAAGCTGGAAAATTTATAAATTATAATGCAAAACATTTCTAAGTGTTTTTGGGGACATTTACTCGTTTAATGAAACAAAAAAAATCATTTGTATGTGGAGTGACATGGAATGTCCTCATGTCTAGTTTTGAATGCACAAAAAACATTAAATGTTATATTTTTGACAGATAAAGTCTTGTGTATAACTTTTTCATGACCAAATTGAAATCTTCAAACCTGCTTTTGCTTCTTTCTGTATATTTTTATATTCTCGAGTCTTTTGCCTCTGCCGTCACAAACACTTTGCCTGAACTTCACTTGTTGCCCACTCACTTCACACAAAGACACAAGCATTAACTACATCCTCGAAGGCTGCAGCAAGCTGAAAATAAGAAAATCAATGTGAACGTCAAAGGGAAGACTCCAGAAAGTGTTGTTAGATGGCCAAAAAGGAGATGATGTGTCTGGGTCGGTAGCCTCTGGCTCTTCATTTCACAGGCGTATTGATGGACGTGCTTGGAATAGGCAACAACTAGCTGTGATGAATGTTAAATCATCTCTATGCTAAGAAGCAGCTTGAAATATCAATTTTCTTGTCAAGAAGCTGCTTAGTGTGCAGTAAGTGCGCAAAAAATAGGTTTCCTGTGTTTTGGTGACAACTTATCTCCACAAATTGTTTTTTAAGTTCCTTTAAACTTTGAAATTCATGATGGGAAACTGGCATAAAGTAATATCTGCACCGAGTCCATAGAATTGTTAAGAAATAAATGATTTGCAAGAAGCTTGGCCATGCACAAAAATAAATCTGATACTCAGTTATATAGCGCTAAGTCATGACAGAGGTTGTCTCGCTCTCGCCACTACAATAATGTTCACATAAAAAAGCCAATTATTAAAAGTTCTCTATCTAAAGAAGCAGCAGACTGTGTTGAATATTCATTTTCATTTCATCACAGTCTCTCATCCTGAGCAAGCACAAAGGAGACGGTGGAAAGGAAAAACTCCCTTTTAACAAGAAGCAACCTCCAGCAGAACCAGGCTCAAGATGAGCAGCCATCTGCTTCAACCAGCTGGGTTTGAGAGGACAGGAAGGAGAGACAAACACAGAATGACAGGTGTAGGTGTACCTTCTATAGGATGAAAAAAAAAATCCATGTTCAGTATAAAATAATTACAAATTCAATCAGAGTAGAGCAAGTAAAGACGAGCACAGTGAGATGTCAGTTTGTCCTGCAGAAGTCTAATGCTGGATCCCCACCGCACGCATCTCGCGCAGCCGAAGCAGCCACTTTACATTGAAGTCTATGGGGACGCGAATCTTGGAGCAGCGGGTCGTGTCGCGGCGCATCTACAGCATACAAGCAGCGCGAAAGTGAGCAGCAGCTGTTTCCTACTCCCGCGTCGCATCCGAGCAGCGACTGTGCTGCTCGGCAGCACAGCTGTGGAAGCACGGCATTCCGTGCTTCCACAGCTAGATTCAGCTCGCTGCTCAGCAGCAAACAATCAGGACCAATCAGGAGAGACTCTGCCATGTGATCACGCAACGACGACGGGACGGAATTAGGTGGGCACCGCGCGAAACGTTTAACAGATGAAAAAAATCCTGCGGTAAACATGGAGGAGAAACTTACAGCAGGTCGTCAAACTGGGGGCGGGTGACACGGAAGTACCGCTGAAAGCGCTCCTCGTCTGCGCGCAGCTCCTGGATCAGATGGTGAAATTCACCGAATCCATGACGCCTCTCTAATGTGGGGTGAATCCAGAATCGTCGTTGTGCACGGCGTCTGCGTGTTGCTGCTTTGTAGATTAAGTACAAGGCAATTCTTCGTATTGCGTCCGCCATTTTTCTGAGACCGGAAATAAACAAACACCGGAGCGGAAGAGGACCAACACGCTCCTCCTCCCACTGCAGACGCGTTAGATGAGGACAGTCATCTGTTGACAAGCAGCCAGTACAGTGCGTTTGGAGATTTTTGGAAGCGCGATATGCTTTAGGTGAGGATGAGGCATAAGTCTATAGCAGCATAATAGCTCAAGAAACTAACCCAAACTTAACTATAGGATTTATCGAAAAGGAAAGTTTTAAAACTGGACAATGTGTCAGCCTCATGGACAGAAACTGGAAGTTGGTTCCACAAGAGAGGAGCCTGAGAACTGGAAGATCTTCCTCCCATTCATTCATTCATTCAACCTTTATTTATACAGGCTAGCCTCGTTGAGTCACGGGGACTCATTTACAAGAGGGACCTGTCTCACTCACACCAAACAACCATCCACTCTCACACTCACACCTAGGGTCAATTTAGAGTCACCAATCAGCCTAACAAGCATGTTTTTTGGTCTGTGGGAGGAAACCGGAGTACCCGGAGGAAACCCACGCATGCACGGGGAGAACATGCAAACTCCACCCAGAAAGGCCCCGGACCGGGATTTGAACCGGCAACCTTCTCGCTGAGAGGCAGCAGCTCTACCAGTTGTGCCACCGTGCTGCCATTCTGTGCTGTACTACAAGTACTACTGTAAACCTGCAGTCTGAGAGTGAAGTGCTCTGTTAGGAAAATACTGTATGGAACAAAAAGGTTGAATATAAGATGGAGCTAGGATGTTGAGAGCTTTGTAGGTTAGAAGTAAGATTTTGAATTCAATTTTGGACTTGACAGGGAGCCAGTGGAGAGAAGCTAAAACTGGAGAGATGGATCTCTCCCAGTAACTCCAGTTAAGACTGGCAGCAGCATTTTGGATTAATGGAAGACTTTTTAAAGAAGTACAGTATTTGAACACCCAGATAATAAACTATTGTAATAGTTCAGTCTAGATGTGACAAATGCATGAACTAGTTTTTCTGCATCATTTTTAGATAAGATGTTTCTAATTCTATCGATATTAGGCAGGTGGAAGAAGGAGGTAACGTTCTGGTAGCGCCCCCCTCCCATTCTGCTGTTCTCTCCTCCCATCCCAGTTGTGTCCAAAGTGAGGGGGAAACATGATGAAGAGGACAGCACAAGCTCATGGTCATAGTGGGCAGGAGGAAGGTGAAGGTAACAATGACTTCCTGGTGGAGAAGGGCTTCTCTGCAGACCAAAAGTAGGCGTTTCTGGAGAATAGGTGTTTGCAGTGCTGGGCAGCGCTAATCCAAAAATTAGTTCCGCTATTTCTAAAGCACTAATTTATTTATTTAGGTCCGCAATTTCAAAAGCACTAATGTCTTATGAAAATTAGGGGAAGCTAAATTCTAAACCGCTAATTAAATTTAACAATTTAACTAGACTGCCAACTAGCGGTGCATGAACTGTTATACACCTTTATCCTACCTCTTAACCGCGATTCGCTCGGGATGTCATCTCCTACAATATACAGCAAAGCATGGAACCAAACCTTACCATGCTGTTGCTCCATTTGACCACTAGATGTCTGTCTTCATCAGCATAACAGCTTTAAATAATTTATTTTCATTCAACTGTATTATATATATATTTAAAATAAAATAAAACCACAGTTCAAACAACACATTAGGATAGATACCTTGAGTTTTTAAAACCACCAGATCATGATAAAGTGATTTCTTACCACACACCCCACCAGCAGAAGAACAATCAGAGCTCTGACAAACTTTTCTGAAAGGCCACACCTGCTCCTTTATCTGCTTGCCTTTCAATCAGTGATGGAGAGCACCAACAGGTGCCACTGGTTACATCAAGAACATAAAAATACAATAAATTAATTCATTTATTTGCTCATTCTTTTGAGAATTGTGAAAAGTCTCTCCATTCTGTCTCTACTTACATTTGTTCTTCTCTCTGCTGCTTCATCTCTTCTGATGAACTGAAATAAATCATCCTCTCTGTCCTGCTGCCTCTTTCTTCCCCGTCTCCGTTCCTCAGCCCTGGCTCACCCGCTGCTGCGCTTGGACCTGGAGTGTCCTCAGTGATGGAGACAGTTAGGACAGGAGGGGCAGTGGAAGGTCTGTCCTAAGTTGGCAAAAAGAGCAACAAACATTAAAAAAAAAGCTTTACATGTATTAACAGCTGCACGTACAAATTATATTCTTCATTACACATACTTTGTATTTATTTTTTTAGATTATCCTATATCTTTTTTGCCTGCAGAGGATTTACCTTGTCATGCAGGCCCCATCTTCTCCAAAATGATCCTAATAACAGCAACATAAAATGAATGAAGAGGGGAAACATGGAAAATAATGTCTTAGAAAAACTGTAGTTTCCACCGCACAACACAAGAAGAGCTGTACAGTACTTCATTAAGATCACAGGTTCTGTACAGTATGAAGGTTAATGAAACTGTACTCAGTCAGAAGCATAAGATGAATAAATTGATTCAGTCGTGTACCTCCATAACACAGCTGCAGATAGATTGTTTTGCACTCGTGAAAAGGTGGCTGTTTTCAATCTGAAGCTTAATAAAAGCTTAATTATTAACTCCCAGGTCTAATTAAGAGCTGGTCACGTTCCTCAGCAGGGATAAACAATGTTTGTAAAGCACAAACACTGAGTGGCTAACTGTATTTGATAGGTGTTTTTAGAGGACAAACACTGATTGGCTGTATTTGCTGGCTCTTTAGGTAAGTTACATCAGGTCTTTATTAAAACTAAAGGTTTCTAAGAAACAGTGTTTTATCTGCTGTGAAACACAAGAAGATTTTCTTTTGTTCTTGGGTTGTAGGCTTCACCTGACAGCGTGGCTTGAGTGTGGTCTGGGTACAAAGAAATATGAAGCAAAACCTGCTCCCATTTGTCAAAAAGTCTCATCTCAGTTAAAGATCATGAGTCCTGTGACGAGATAATGCCCCTAAACAAAAGCTAAAAGCAAATTTTGATCTTTAGAGGTGCTCTTCTATGAGATCTGATCTATGAAAGGAGCTGAAACATAGAGGATTGACCCTTAAAATGTGAGACAGCTGAGGAAGTAAGCAGAAATACCTGCTGCAGTTGCAGAAATCTTACAGAAACTGACATCACTCATCTGCAGTGACTGATTTCAAAGGTTGAACAAGAAAATGTGAAGTTAAAGAAAACATTCTTTGTCCCAAGGCCAGTATCATTATTATTTTGGTTACTTTATTTTTCTTTCTTTATGAATCGATTGTAATGATTTTCACATTTAGTTTTTTAATGTAATGGCTAGGTATTAAAAAACAAACATTTAGCCCTCCCCACTACCCATTCATGTTGCTCTTATTTTGAAATGTAACCGGAAGTTCTGTGTTGGGAGAAGGAAAGAGAAGTTATGGAGACGCTGCTAATGTCGAACCGAGACGCCGCCAATGTTGACCCTGAGACGCCGCTAATGTCGAACCGGTTAACACCATAGACATAATAATGTCTGTGGTTAACACAATCTGCCAATAACGCCTTGTTTTTAGACATAATAATGTCTGTGGTTAACACAATCTGTCAATAACACCTTGTTTTTAGACATAATAATGTCTGTGGTTAACACAATCTGCCAATAACGCCTTGTTTTTAGACATAATAATGTCTGTGGTTAACACAAACGGCTTGTTTTTTTGTTCAGCCTTTTTTTTTTTTGTTCAATCAGTTGTGGCCCTCCAGACATGCTCATTTTTCTATTGTACATCAGATGTGGCCCCCCCAGATACGCCTTCCAAATTTGTCTGCAGAGACACGTACCATATTTTCCGGTGTATAGGTCGCACCTTTTAATGGTTTTTTCAAGGCCTGCGACCTATACTCAGGTGCGACCTATATGCTTGTTATCACTTTCGGTGAAACAAATTTTAAAATCCAGCTCAATTCACAATTACGTTCATTTATTAAGGAAAAGTTCAGCTCAGACACATATTTGCTATAATTTTTATCAAACAAATAATTGTTTTTAAGTGTTAATCTTCTTAAAAGCCTTGCTGTGCGCTCCTGTGACAGACATTTGCAGCAGAGCTAAACGTAGGTGCGACCTATCTAGGGGTTTTTCGAATCTATTGGTGATAATTTTTTTTAAATACTAATGCTGTAACCCCCATGGTTCCTTACCTTTTTTTCCCACACCTTTGACCTTGATCCCGAGACGGATGAGAGAGGCCGCGCTGAAGAACATGTCATGTGTTTTGAATAAGCAGCAGCTTTACATTCTCTACCCCTCTTCTGGATGACTGTGTATAATCACGTTGTACCTGGTGCAATGTTAATAAAAGCTCTTGTATCTTGTATCTTGTATCTAATTGGATAATGCGACCTATACTCTGAAAAATACGGTATTTGTCCTGGTGAGCTACTCTATTTTATTCTAGTTTTTTACAAGCCACGTTACAGCACGGTTTAGAAATAAATATTTACCGTACATATTTGTGTATGATATACGTACATATTTAATTAAATATTTTAAAAAATATTTCTGAGTGAATATCTTATGTTACAACGTGGTCACCCGCAGCTTATGGACAATTACGGCCTATATATGTACAAATCAAAATCAAAATCTTCTAACTCAGCCTTCTGTTCACTCTGCTCACATATGATTGTACAGCCACACTTCCAGGCTGTCATATTGTTAAGTTTGCAGATGATACAGCTGTGGTGGGATGCATCACAGATAATGATGAATCCAGCTACAGACAGGAGGTGGAACATCTGGAGAGCTGGTGCAAAGAGAATAACCTTCACATGAATGTGAAGAAGACAAAGGAGATGATTGTGGACTTCAGAAGGAACAAACACACCCACACCCCACTGTATATAGGTGGATCCATAGATATAATAAACACTAGATAAGCTGAGGCGGAGTCTCCGGCGTCGTCACGTGGCAGCCATCTTGCGACAGACAGCAACATTAGCTGCAGCTGTTGAAACTGAATGGAGGTGAGGGGTTTACACAAACAAAAATACTCTTAACTCGCTGTAATCTTGACGGATTTACAAACGGTTTATCTTTTTAAAAACGTTATTAACGTGGCTATGATTTCTTTGGTAGTCAGACAGCACTTTTGTCTTTTTTAAAACGTTTTATTCATGTTTTGGGTGTCACACTCATCGAGAATCTAGAATCTGTTTTTATTACACCAATAACTATTTTATTACAAACTACTGTAAATGACTATCTTGATCATGATTGTATTTATTAGCATACTATTAACAAGAGCCTTTGATTAAGGGCTAGCTAGTACAGTATTCCAAATATTTCCCCAGCATTCTTAGATCACTAGGAGCTCTTTGTTTTTAACTGAACTAAAGCTGCACATGATTTCCAAGCGGTTTGGTATGTTCAACACTAATTACTGCTTTGTGTTTTACAGAAATACTCTTTGACAAGATGCCTGACTTTTGTGCAGCCTATGGATGCTCCAATAGGCGTAACATCAAAACAAGAAACCTTGGGATCACATTTCACAAGTAAGACTCTGTGACAGTATTATTACTTTAATTAGAATAATCATAGTTATATTTTGGATCAGTGCACATTATTGGTCATGCTACACACCAAAATGTGAGATAATATTATTGACATAATATTATACATAATATATATTTACATAATAATGACATAATATATATTTACAGCACTTTGGTTGACCTTGTTGTTGTTTTAAGTGCTCTATAAATAAAATGGTATGGTATGGTATACGGCTTGTAAAAGTATCTTTATATAAATTATGATGTATGATTTAGTGTTTCTTTTGGACACAATTTTTAATAGCTGTTTTATTGTACCAAAAGTAAATGCAAGCACACCAAAAGTATGATATATGTGTATAATTGTCATTACTATAATTCAAAGGTAAAGAAAGGAAGTGTGGAAAATAATGACCATCTTCTTCATGTTTTTAAGGTTTCCCAAAACCAGAGAGAGGAGGCGGCAGTGGGAAGTTGCCCTGAGAAGAGAGGGTTTTGTTGCCCTGGACAGGACACTGCTCTGCAGTGATCACTTCAGTTCTGAGGACTTCGATCGGACAGGGCAGACTGTTAGATTAAAAGATAGTGTTGTTCCAACACTTTTCAATTTTCCATCGCATCTTCAAAAGGTATGTATCATCGACCTACAAGATTTCAAGATGTATAAGATTGATATGTCTATAAACTACTGTATATATAAATATGTGGTTAAATGTCACAGTTTAGTATTTCTTTCTGCAAATTTAGCAATAAACAATGTGTTGTTCTTTACATAGCACATTTTAGACACTCTACTTTTGTTTATTTTAGCTTGTAAAAACAAGAGGCTCAAACACCTCTAGAAGAATAGAAGACAACCTGGCAATGGACCTGTCTCAGGATAAAGCTCAGTCTGATGTTGTGAGTATTAATTGATTCACACAATTGATAAGTGAATAATTATTTTTTTTTAAACTGTTAAATTCCACATTAATATTATTTATATATTTGTATATTTTTGCAAAGCAACTGGAAGCCACTGCAAAGAGGCGAAAGTGCTGCAAGCGGCAGGCCACTGACCACCCGTATTCACTGCCTCCTTGCCCCAAGGCTATATATGCCAAACTTAATGAAGCCTCAGCTAGAGTGAGGAAATTGCAGAGGGAGAAATCGAATGCCTTGGCAAGAGAAAGGAGGGCCAAGAAAAGCATGCTGTCTCTTCTAGAGGAACTGAAGGAGAAAAATCTCATCAATGAAGAGCTAAAAGACAAGCTTGAATGCTACTCGGGTAAATTAAAAATATTACATTGAATACATAGTATATAGGGTATTTTATGTTCTTTGGTGAAATGACACCCACTAAATCACTCTTAACTGTTTTTCAGATCTTCCAGTTCAACTGTTGTCGAGGCAGGGCAGCAAGTACACCAAGGCCCAGAGAGAGTTTGCCCTTACGCTCCATTTGCATGGGCCAAAGGCATATCACTATCTGAGAGACACTCTGCATATTTGCCTCCCACATCCGAGATCATTGCAAAGGTATTCTTCATTATGTTTGACTGTAAACTAAATCACTTGGAGAAACTTAAGCGCTACATATTGTGTTACCATGAATTGTAGAACTTGCTGAAAAAGGCTTACATTTTTAACTTTTTAGTGCAATGGCATCTATTTTTGGGATGCCAAGTGTTTTCAGTAGGGATGCTTAGTGTTTAAATGATTGTATGGTTAAATTTTTACTTTTTTATTTTACTAAGGTGGCTGAGCTCTGTTGATGCCAAACCTGGTCTAAATAAAATGATGTTGGACATGCTGGAGCAACGTCGCAAAGCAGATGAGGCCAAATACGGATGTGTCTCTTTGATGCTGGATGCCATGGCCATCAAAAAGCATGTTCAATATGATCCTCAGACACAAACAATGTCTGGATTTGTGGACATGGGAGATCGGATAAATGAAGCTGACATTGCCTCTGAGGCTCTGGTGTTCATGGTGGTTGGGCTTCAAGGTTATTGGAAAGCTCCGATTGCATATTATCTGACCAAGTCCCTAACACCAGAGACACAGAAAGTGTTGGTAGAGCATGCATTAGAAGAGCTTCATCATCGCCAGATATTTAAGGATGCCCAATGTGCCTTACTGCATATGCCATTCTATAACAACATGAACTACTACCTCATGCATATACTGTGTACATTAACTGATATGCTGCTTTGCCACTTTGCAAATGTCAATGCTAGAACCTTTAGTTTATTTTATAGTTATACTTTTTATACTTTTTTACTTTTTGTACTAGTATGCAAAAACTCAGAACAGTATTATGTTCATTAAATGTTTAGTGCTTTAGTTTTTAGAGTTGGTGTAAATTTTCATACTCTTATACCACTATGCAAAAACTCAGGACAGTGTTAAAGTTTTACTATTTTATGCTTATGTCTATTATTATATGTTTCAGTGTTTTAATGTTTAAATAGTTACTGTTGCACCGAGGGAGTGAGAGTCTTGTCACACTATCAGATGTCACACTATCAGATGTTTATTTTTGTTTATTTGTTTGTTTATTTATATTTCTCAATTATTAAATCTTTTCATGTATCTAAAAAGAATAAACTACACATATTGACCAAGGTTGGTGTAATAATGTATTTAATATTACATAATATTTAAATGTGTAGGGAAAAAAATTGGCATAAATTAATTTCATATCACCAATAATAATACTATTTATGATGAAATAGTATTAAATATTTATTAGCATTGTAACATATGTCAGTTAATTTCGCTGGAAATAAACATGTATTTAGAAATAGATGTAAATATAATCTTATTGTGTATACTGCTAGTGCAATACAGTGTCTACATAACGTTATTTTCATGTGAACGTCCATCTTAAGTATACCATATTATAACAACATCTCTCACATTTATAACAAACCAAACCGTTTTAAAATCGGATGGAAATTAAGCAAGTTATGGTTATTTTAATAGTGAATGCACCATTCACATTCATGTTAAGAGTGGGCGTTCTGTCTGTCCCAAGATGGCCGCCGTCTGACGATGTCGGTCTCCATTGGCCAACAGCGGGGCTGTCTTATCTAGTGTTTATTATATCTATGGGTGGATCTGCAGTGGAAGTGGTCTCCAGCTACAAATACTTGGGTGTACACTTGAATGATAACCTCAGCTGGAGCAACAACACCACCAGCCTGATCAAGAAAGGACATCAAAGACTCTACTTCCTCAGACGGCTGAGACGAGCTGGTCTGAGAAGCTCAGTCCTCACCTCGTTCTACAGGTGTGCAGTGGAGAGCGTCCTGTGCTCCAGCATCAACGTGTGGCATGGAGGCTGCACAGTTGCAGAGAGGAAAGCTCTACAGAGAGTGGTGAAGGCTGCACAGAAGTCTGTGGGAGTCAGTCTCCCCACCATCACAGACATTTACACCTCCAGATGCAGAAAAAGAGCCACCTGCATCATGAAAGACCTCACTCACCCAGCACACTCACTCTTTGCACCACTCCCCTCGGGACGGAGGTTGAGGAGCATCAAATGTAGAACCACTAGACTGAGGAACAGCTTCTACCCTGAGGCTGTCAGACTCATGAATAAATAAATAATAAGAATAAACACTGCAAAATGTCACATCATGTTGATACTGATCTGTTTCTTGTTGCTGCGTTCATCTGTGACCATCTGCTCATAATGACTCATGTTCGTGCTGCTGTTTATAATGATGTTTTTCTACTACATTAGGGCTTAGTGTATTACTAGCTGATGTCTCTCTTAGTTAATCCTAGATGTTATTATTGTTTTTCTCTTGCATTTGTTGTTGGATGTAACTGGGACCCTGTGTACATAATCTCGTTTTCAACACATGTACTACATGCGGTGCAAATGACAATAAATTCTCTCTGACTCTGACTCTGAAATCTTTTTCTTTTTAAACTTAACACGGCTTATTATTCAGGTGCACGCAGTGGTCCGGAAATTACGGTACACTATTGTCTATGTGCAGTTCGAATATGTCAGTGTACCCATATAATTGTTTTATTTTCTGTTTGTGTTTCACATTAAATTCAGGGTGGAAGCTATGTCTACAAAACCTTTAGAAGTAATTCTGTCTGATCGCCTCCCAAGCACTCACTTCTCAATTAATTCCCCCATAAAAAATTAAATATGGATCTAATTCTGCTTGAGCTACTCTGCAAATATTAATGTTCCTTTTAGAAACACAAGATATTGGAGGTTCCAGCAGAATATATAACTTCTTTATGCAAACATGAATTATACGTCTTGTTGGTATAACCCCACCCCCCCATAAAATAAATAAATAAATGACAGGACAAAATTTGAATTAGAGGAACTTTTTTTTAGATATGCACCTCCTTTTTCCTTTGTGCTCTCTGCTGCTAACATCATTTAACGAGAACAGTTTGATCAATAATACATTTACCAACACTGCTGGGACGATTATAATTGTGCTGCTATGTCAGGGCTCAAAACAATTAATGTAATTTACCACGGAGCATAAGGTATGCACCGATCATTTAGTTTAATGCTGAGAGGTGAATTTGCCACTCAGCAGAAATAAAAAAGAAAATGCATACAAAGACTGAACAAAATGCTGGTGCAACGTTTAACAACAGATAGTAGCAATACCACGTCCTATACAAATATTGTTAGTTTTTGACAAAGTAAATGTGTATTGCTTAGATCCAAGTTTGTATTGAATGCACTGTGAATTAAGAAAGTGGCTCAGCTTTACCACAACAAGGCCACAGTCACACGTGGCTTCATATGTAGCTGTGTTTTTAAATGGCAGTTTGCCACCATGCTCATGCATAGTTTTCTTAAACAAGAGATCATGTAGCAGCTTTCACATTGTACCATCAAAAATATGAAATGTTAATGCACAACATGGCAACAAGGCTGTTTACTATGTACTTCCTGAAGGGAATAGATAAAACAAATGCTAGTGTAAAACAACAAATGCAACATTCAAGTGCTAGACAAGTTTACTAAAGTGAGATTTTCTGGAAAGGTTGTGAATAGTTGATAGCTTACCTGTTGTAGACAGCTGTGGGGTGCAGCCTTCCTGCCACCTCAGACCTCTACACGTCGCAATGCAGAGGGAGGGTGCTCTGCATCATGAAGGACTCCACTCATCCTGCACACAGTCTGTTCCAGGCCCTCCCCTGAAGCAGGCGGCTGAGGAGCATTGAGAACAAGACCACCAGGCTCAGAAACAGTTTCTTCCCTAAAGCTGTCAGACTGATGAACTCAACCTGCACGTAATTTAGCCTCATCTTACTTTTTAAAAACGTTATTTCAT
>JBBPBX010027502.1:7954-26755 GCA_038048925.1 Garcialebias charrua | reverse complement strand
TATATATATATATATATATATATGTTGTGCCATTTTATGGAAAGTTAAAAGATTATGTCAGTGGAGCTTTAAGTTGGATGCAGGCCAGTTGAGGCCACTGGTACTCACTGGTATAAAGGAATCAACCTTGGAGAAGGCTACAAGCATTGTCCGGCGGAGTGACCACAAAAT
This sequence comes from Garcialebias charrua, assembly GCA_038048925.1. Classification (NCBI taxonomy): domain Eukaryota; kingdom Metazoa; phylum Chordata; class Actinopteri; order Cyprinodontiformes; family Rivulidae; genus Garcialebias; species Garcialebias charrua. Next base: position 26,584 of record JBBPBX010027502.1, on the reverse strand, counting down.
TTGGCTGCTTGATGTCGCCATTGAGATGTACCAGCAGAACTATGAAGGCAGACAAAAAATTAAGGTAGAATCAGCCTGTCCAAAAACAAATGTTATTTGAATCTGGCTTCCCCGCTTGGCCTTGAATAGGCCAACTATCTCAAATTTCTTCTGGAGGTTATGTGAACAAGAAGCTCTGCTCTGCTCTCCCACCCCCACCCTACCCAACACTTACTGAGGACATCTGTGGACCTGTATCAGAGTTGAGCCAGCTGATAGACACTGTACCATCTCTTATCAGGACTATGGAACTCTGGCAGTGTCCACGGACAACTCACCGCCTTGATTGGCCTCCTTATGATGTCATATGCCAGGACATAGTGCGAGATACAATTTTTTTTTTTTTTACATCCCCTCGTGTTTCTCTTTTCCTTATCTACTTTTGTATGTCTGAAACAGGTCTCTCTTGTAAATGAGTCTTCAATGGGAATTAACCTGTATGGATAAAGGTTGAATGAAAAAAAAACGACACACGGATGAGGTATTATTTGACCTCCATTGAAGGAAGAATAAATGACTTGCCATAACATTTACCACCTTGTGCAATTAATATAGAAGAGTTTATGCAAAAAACAGACTTGAAAAACAGATTTAAATTTGATTAAATGACCTTGAAAGTTTTTTTGATCTCACCATAAAGAAATTAAACATTTTTCTTACATTGTTACATTATCACTTTGAGAGTTTACTCTTTCTTTATGCCAACCTGATCACGTAAATAAAGTGAATGTAGTTCTCATAGCCAATCACAGATGTGATTTATCATATATTTTCCTTTGTTTCACAATGCAGCAGCTTTTAGCATTCAGAAGAATTGTTTCTGTGCCTAAATCTACAATCCAGTCATCAGGTAGCTGCTTTCACCAAAAGAAAAAACAAGCAACGAACGCAGCGCAAACTTGAAAATGGTCTCTGAAGGGGTGCTTTCTAACCAAACTGGGGTGTTTTGTTTTTTTCGTACATTCCAAGCATTTCGAGCCAAACCAGGCTGGTCTGGAACCAGAAAATATTCTTCCCAAATTAAATCCTGATTCCTGAACCCTTAAGTTAAAGGTTGGACTAAGGCCAAACAAGGTGGGATGGGTGAGTGGAGGTCTAGAGAGTCAAAGAGGGGACAGAGCTGTTGGATTCAGTGAAGTTCTTAGGTGTTGGAAAATAATAATTTAAAAAATACTCATGAGCAAATATAATTAAAGACCTAGCATTAATTGAAGGAATGCATATCACCCACTGCCTTTCAGGCCAGAGTTTGAATACATCACTTTCTGCAGTGAAAGGACAAATCCACGTTTTTTATTTATTTATTTATTTATTGTCATTCTCATCACATTGTAGTGGACCTACCCAGAGTCAAATTAAGGTTTTTGAACTGTCCAGAGATGATCTTTACTGACCTCTCAGTAAAGCAAGACATTTACTACAAAATCATTCATTTAGCTATAATCTGATAACATAGTCACCAATAAGAGACTATTTCTATCTTTGATTTTAGGCTGATGTGATCAAAAGAATAACTTTTGTCATTTTCATGATGTGTGCTTTTAAGCTGTGTCATTCTGTAAGAGTTAAACTGTGTTCACTGCTGTGTTTAAAGGTGAAGCCTTCGGGTCACAGAGACCGGACGGTTTTGTTTAGAAACTCAGAGACAGTCTCATGAGCAGGGCTCCAGCTTTATCTATCTTTTTCCTAAACAATTTCCCTCTGCTCTGGCTGTGGCCTTGGGTCGCGATAAGACAAGTGAACTCCTCTCTTTGGTTCCTGCTTTTTAAGTTCTAAGCTTGTGCGGAAACGCTTCAGAGTTGCTGGGAACTTGCAGAGAGATGTGAACTTTCCCAAGAGCTGGACACGTTTGGTCAAGAGCTAACGACCGGCGTCTTCAGCTAAGGACTGATAACAGGCTGTTATGAGTCTACTTCGAACAAGCGTAAGATCAAGAACTTTGTCTATTCCTTCCTGGAATAAGTTTATCTTGAAGTCAGAGGCCTGAAGCTGACATATTCTCTGATGACCAAGCAAAACCAGGAGACGTTGGAAAACGTAAACCAGAACCTTGCTTGAAGGTATCGTACTGGTTCCCACAAGAATCCGTGCATCTGAAAGGCTCCAAGGTCTTCCCTCTTACCGGGCTGTCGTCAAAGGTAAAGAGCTGTTTACAAAACGTACCTGGATTTTAGCAGAAGTCGGAGGAGAAGTGTCACTCTGGTATCATGCTCAGGATAATTTCTTCTTAAATCTTTCCTCCTATTTCTTTCCCCTCTCAATCTAAGCTGGAAACTATTTTTAAGTTAAAGAGCCCACAGACTAAATATGTTTAACATCCAATATTGAAGTCTGTTGTGTTAAATTTAAGTGTGCTGACGTATTAATTTGAAAGAAAGTGAAATCATGTCAATCAAGTGTAATGGTGTTAATTTAGTTGATTCATTTTAAATAAATGATAGTGTCTCTTTGACATATCAAACTAAGTCAATGTCCATTGTCACTTAATGGCTCTGTTTATTTATCCATCATAAAGATCACAGAAATATTGGGTAAACTGAAAAAGAACAGAATCCGTGAATTTACTATTCAATCTGAATAAGTAAATTAATTAAGGTAAAGAGGTCAGTATTAATATTGACCTCCTCATTAACCCCTTACATCTGGTGGCCTCGTACGTGGTTCTGAAAGTTTATTGATATCTGTGGTCTCAGTCATGAACTGTAACGTCATGTTTGCATATTGGGATCCAAGTTTTAGACTCTAACAGATTAATTATTTTGGCTGGAAAAGTGTTCAGAACGATTGCAGGACTGCAGTTAATGACATTTGAAGCTGAAATTGTTATTTGTTCAACTTTTGAAACGCTATAAGTAGTTTGGTGGGGATCTGTCTCGCTGTGTGGGAAGTGTCTGGTGGTTCTGATAAGGACCCGGTCCAGATTACGTTGCACAAGCTGAGGCAATCTCACTGCAAAATGACCGCCGAGTCAAATTGCCTGAAAAGCTAATTTAACATCTACAAGATTGCTGTTGTGGTATTTTACATTTTAAAGAAGGTCGAAGCAGCATATATGTTAGAACGTTGTCGGATAGTGGTTCTGAAACCCGAGTTCTGCTCCTTTAAAGTGGACGGAACCGACCTGAACGCGGCTCCGAGGGAGTCCGTGTCGTGTTACAGTTGACGTGCTGGTTACTGAGCGTAGCTTAGTTGTGCCTGTTTTAATTGTGATTGCCACGTTTCAGAGTTTTGGGAAGTTAATTCGAAGCGTTTGAGTTGATTACGAGTCTATAAAGTTGTGTTCTGTTGTGCTAAGCTAACGTTAGGAAGACGTGTCCGACATGTCTGTTTATGAGCTGTGATTGGATAAACGAGAGCTGTGAGCTGTCAATCACTCGTGGCGAGCGCTGATTCGCTGTAGTGGGAACGCACGCCGTTGCGACCAGCCCACTTTGTCGTCATTTCCGGTGCTGCATTGGTCGAAGGTAAGAAACTTCATTTGCCATTAATGCTTGGAATGAACTACAACCGCTGTGATTGATTGGTTGACGTCACGTATCTGTGTAGCGAGCTCCGCCTCGCTCAGCACAGCAGAGCTGGTGACGCGCTGCGTCGACCCGCCTATTTGTGTCGTCATTTCCTGATGCACTTTGAGTGACAAGCAGACGCAGTTCACACACACACGGTGAAAAGTGGTTTCACTAAAAGTTTAAAAAACTCAATTTAAGCCATCTAAACTGTCTAACAACATAAATTTGTCTCTGACAAGACCGTAGTTCGAGCGTTTATCACGAACACACTAGAAACTAACTCTAAAAGGTAGTTTTAGTTTAAATACTGAATGAAAAATTTAGTCTCCTCGTGATAACAAACATTAAGACTCGAAGCTGCCCCCTGTTGGTTAAAAGACGTTGACAGATGAGTTTTCTCAAAAACATCATAAAAAAGTCAGCATTTTATGGTGAAATTACCAGCTTTTAAAATTGTTCTGTACACAAACAAAAATTCCTGTTTATTCTAAATACAAATTTTAGAATAACAGAGGTACAGACAAACAATTTATGCTCATTTTAAATACTGAAGAGATTTAAAATAACACTCAAAAGGGAATTTTTATTTGATTTTCAAATTAAAAAAAAAAAAAATGATGGAGAACAGAGAATTTCCACATTAAGCTCTTCACATCTCTGAATTTTAAACAGAATTGTTGTACATCTGTACACTCTTAGTTAAAAATCGCATTTTTAACGTTTTTCTGTGTAAAATTAATGACTCCAGTTTATTTTAAATGAAAAGTTTAAAATAACGAACAGAACGTCCTTTTTCACTCCTGATAACTGTCAAATGCAGTACGAAATCAGTTTCACTGAGACTGCAAGACATCTTTTTAAAGGCATGCTCAAGCAGCATCCTGTCACATTTTAGTGAAGTCATTGCATTTAAGTCAGCCCTCTTTTATAAGCGTTTGAGTAAGAAAAAACGGAAATCAGGCTGCTTGGGTTAGTTAGTAACTGTTGTTTGAACGTAAGTTCTATTTTAAAGTTAACACTGCAAGAGTGCATTTAACTTTTACAAAGTTCATTGAGGGTAAAAACCTGATATAAGGTACCTATGAATACTTATTACACAGTGAAACACGTAAACCTCAGCTGATTAGTTTATTTGACTCAGTGCTACATTAAAAGTGAATATTTATTTGCAAACACTAACATGAGAACAATCTTTTGATTTTTTTCACACAAAATCAAAACTAAAAGATGGGAGATAACAATTATGATCAAGCTTTACAGCTGCTCACAGCAAAGCTTGAATCGTTAAGGCTTAGTAACATTCGCAGAAGAGAAACTTTTCAACAAGAAAAACTTAAGTTAAAACGTGAGATCAAACGAATTCAAAACAAAAAGATGGGAGATAACGATTGTGATGAAGCTTTACAGCTGCTCACTGAAATACTTGAATTGTTAAGGCAAGATAACATTCGCAGAAGAGAAAATTTTCAACAAGAACAACTTGAGTTAAAAAGTGAGATTGAGCAATTAAAAATAAAACGGCGTGCTATAAATGGTTTTGATGTTCGTCAACTCCCTGACCCGATCTGGTTAAAAACAAAACCAGAGCGTGAACTACATTACCAAGAAAAGGTCAAATCCCACTCGCTGGAGCTGGAAGGGACAAGTTCATCAACTCCCTCTCCTAAAAAAGGCGAGAAAAAACATGTTTTTCAAACTAACAAACCACAACAGGAACCTGCCCGCTGGAACAATGAGCCGGAGTGGCTCAGACAAGACCCAGAGTACATAAAACGATTTCAAAGGGGCGCACGTCCTAAAGATAAGAAAGATGGTCACAAACCACGTAGTGAAGATGCCCGCTGGAACAATGAGCCAGAGTGGCTCAGACAAGACCCAGAGTACATAAAACGATTTCAAAGGACGAGCACACGTCCTGTCCCTGCACCTCGGACGAAGCTGCCCGAGATAAGCAAAAAACCACAAACGGTGGACGCCCGCTCTTTAAGTGACCCTCCGCGGTCTACACCGAGCAAAGGCCCTGCCCCTGCACTGCGGACTGGACAGTCCGGGAGTAGCAAAAGGTCACAGAAGTTCCAGAAAAAAGGCAACATACCTCTATGCTCTGAGGAGATAGTGGACATAAGTTGGTTGTTTGAAAACTTGAATGATACAGAGGATGACCGAACTGGTACATTGAGTGACCTTGTCTTTGATAACTCAGAGCACATGGATAACTCAGAGCACACAGTTAGTGACATCAATAGCAAACGACAAAGAGAAAAACTTCTCAAAAAAGGCCTTGAGCTACAACATCAGTTTAAACAATCAGTGATGAAACAGTGCGCTGTAACTGCTGTTGAGGCTCACATGCAAAACAAAACACCCTCTGAGGTGTGCCCAGGTCAAAAGGTCGTATCACAGTCGCTAAAAGTAGGCGAGGTTCACTCTCCTATAGACAGCGAGAATAAACACCGTCGTCTCAAAGGTCCTCTGACCTCAGAAGAGGCAGAGAACATGCGTCGGTTGGTAAAAGAGTGGGATGATACTAGCGAGAATGAACACTATCGTCTCAAAGGCCTTCTGACCTCAGAAGTGGTGGAGAACACGCGTCGGTTGTTAAAAGAGTTGGATAATACTAGCAAGAATGAACAAGATTTTCAAACTGACATACACCGAAATGTTGGTACCAGTTGGAACAGTGACTCAAAATGGTTTAAAGGGAGCCCCGCCCCTGAAGCACCTCAGATTGAAAAATCTGAGACAAGCAACGAACCACAAAAGGTAGGTGTTCACTCTCTAAGAGACCCACAACGGTTCAGATCGAACCAGATGGGTGAAAACCAAGGTCCATCGGTGGGTGGACTTCAAAAGAAATTGAAGGATGAGGACCTATACTCATGTAACTATGCGTGGTCCCAACAGTCACCCCCGAGCCTTGGAACTGCACCTCCCGCGCCTCGAACAGAACAGTTCAAGACAGGCAAAGAGTCACGAATGTCCAGGAATGATGGCCCAACACCTCTATGCTCGGAAGAGACAGAGGAAGTAAGTAGTTTGTCAGTAGATTTGAATGTTACTGTGCTTGACCAACCTGATACAATGAGTGGCGTTATCATTGATAATGACACTATCAACATTGACCAACCTGGAGCGATGTGTAGCACTGTCTTTCACAAAGACTCAGAGCACACAAATAACTCAGCGCACACTACTACCAACATTGCCATGGATGTTGACAGCAAACCAATTGCTGACACACAACAACATCCTGAAGGTCATGATGCTGACAGCCAACAAGATGCTGACAGTAAACAAGATTACACAGACAGAGTCACACGTGAACAGAAACGTGGGCCAAGACCTGTGAGGTTTCTGTGTAACTTTATACAAAGGGGGGTGGCTAAGAAAGCTTACCTGCCTATCACACTGGAAGGTGTCCTTGAGCGTGAAGCCCTCCTGGATGGCAGTTCTGATATAACCATTATGTCGGCCAAGCTGTTCGAGGAGCTGAGGACCGCCGCTAACGGTGTTGACAGGCAAATACCCTTTGAGAAATGTGCTATTGAGCTACAGGGTCTCGCAGAGACGAGAACAACCCTAACAGCTATGGCTATGGTTCACATGCAGATTGGCGAAATGACACTACGCCACCCGGTGTACGTGTCTAAACTTGACTCATTCCCATTTTTGGTTGGCCAAGATTTTATAAACCGCTTCAACGCGATTATAGATTATGGTCGACGGAAAATGTGGAGCACAGTGAGAAAACCCCTGCCAATAAAAGTGCCTCCTAGTTGTGATACAGACTGCCTAACCGCAGGTACCGCAAAGGACACACGGGACACCTCATCCGAGGACGAGAGCCCGGTAAGTGAACCTTCAACTACAGGTGAGACAGAAGAGACCCAAAAGTTGGACCAAACTCTGGCCCAACAAGAGAACCTCCTCTGTGAGCTGACACATTCAGCACTCCCTGACCACTGCCTACCACAGGTAGTGAAAGGTGTTGAGATCCAAGGATCCCACACCGAAGACGCTGTACTGTCCTCTGGAGACAGGTAATTCGGCAATCAACCAAGCTTTCAATGAAACCTTGGTTCAAGGGCATCTGAGTCCAGAAAATGACAGTCAACCAAACGCTGACAGTCACTTGGACATCATTGTTGCAGATTACGAGGACCCCTCATCAGACAAGAAGGGGGCAAACTCACATTACCTACCACAGGTAGAGAAAGGTGTGGAGATCCAAGGACCCCACACCGAGGTTGCTGTACTGTCCCCTGGGACAGGTAAATCGGCTATCAGCCAAGCTTTCGATGAAACCTTGGTTCAGGGACATTTGTGTCTAGAACTAATCAGAAATGACATAGTTTTTACAGACTCAAAGAGCCCCTCTTCAGTCGAGAGGTGGGAAGACACACACAACGACAGTGACCCGTCGCAGTCTGTACAATCAGACACACCTGCGACTGCGCCGACGGTTGTGACACACCTGAATTACACGGAAAGAGGTAAACGTAAGAAGATACGTTGGCCAAATCCTAAACGATTCCTGTGTACCGTCTTCTCTCAGCTGCGCGAACAGCTTAAACTAAACGGTGGCATCCTAACTTGTGCCCATGGACGGACGTCCTCACCTGTGTTCGTGGTCCCCCATGACCAAAGGGGGGTGATGTTAGGCCATGCCAAAGACAAAGATTTGAATGTACACCTCAGAAACACTTTTGCTTTCGCCCAGAAAAACCTGGAAAAATCCGCTGAAGGACGTAAGGCGTACTATGACCAAAAGGCCTCTCACAATGAACTCCAAGTGGGAGACAGAGTCTGGTACTATACGTTCGCCCCAGCAACCGGGAAAGGAGGGTCCGAGACCGGAACTCTCGCCCGCAAACTAATGCCCAGGTGGACTGGACCTCATCTGATAACAGACAAAGTGTCCTCAGTCGTCTACGAAATCAAAATCAGCAAAGGCCGCAAAGAGCCAATTGCTAAATGGGTACATCGAAATCAGATCAAACCTTACAAGGCGTTCAATGAATCCACAAAAGACAAAGATCTCACAAACACACCGACTTCATGGGATAATAAGGTCGTACAAACACAAGTTAGTAAATAAACTAATCAGGTTTAAACTACCGTATTTCCACCCTATAAGTCGCATTGTCCAATTTGAACTTAGAAACGCTAAGCCTAAAACCCACAACAAAAAACTAACCTTAACAACCGTTTAAATCCACGAGATTTAATTTGACCTCGGTCATAAAGTTGAGACCTGTTTTTCTTGTGTGTTGCACTTTGGAATCTGACGACAAGAGTGTGTCGAAGCAGTGAAACGTTGTTTCCTTGTTGTTTAGTCATTACTGTTGTCATTAGTTGAGATATTGTTTGGTTCTGAACACTCCCAGCCAAAAAGGTTTTGTATTAACATTGGTTAATGAATGATATGGATTTAACTATGCCAACATGCAGTTCGTTTTGTTAAATCTCAATCGTCGAAGAGTCAATGTAGTTTAAAGCTACTCAAGGTACCATAAACTACACTGGTCTCACAATTTCTAAATTGAACCGATTCGATCGTTTCTATTCTAGATTATCTATTCATTTTGATGAGTCTCGCCATAGACTTCAAAATTTATTAGGAATACCAAATCCTACGTCGTTCGTCTAAAAGACAACAGACATTTAGATCAAACTATATTTCATTTTTATTTTAGTTTAACCTAAACTAAGTAATGAATGGAGGAATAGTTTGGAATTAGAGGCCTTCGTTACAGAAGCCCTCCAAAATTTTATAGGTACAAATCCCTATATCTAAATTTACAGAATTGATCCACCCCTTAATTGGTAATTGTAGCTGATCTAAACCATGATAGCTTACATACCAGGTGCATATAGGTAAGGCTTAATGTAAAATCCCAATCATAAGCCCACCTTAAAAAACCACATAATTGCATGACACATAGAACCAGAGTGGCACTGACTGGAAACCAACCAGCCAACAACCTTCGATGTGGGGACCTGCAGCTCCAACGCTTGGTCTTCAACCTTCATCCAAGGGTCGCCTCCTCTGCGTCAATCGAGGGATCCCCTCTACATGCTGATTATGAAAACAATTGTTGCTGATCAATCAACAAAACTAATCGTTGTGGAATTACTGCTGTGGAATTACCGCTGTGGATTATAAGACTTTGTTTCCCAAAGGATCACAGACTTTGTTTGCCAAGAGTTAACAGACTCAGTTTTCCAAGGGATTAAAAGCTTTTCGCAATGGGATTACCTCCGAACAGTATGGAATTTCAAAAACTTTATGGGATTATAATTTTTGATTTTTCTTTTCCACTTGCTGGATTACTTCAAGATCAAAGACAGTTCAAGGTTTCCTTTCGTGTTGGACCCCATCCCCAAGGACTGGCGATGGCTTCCAAAAGGGGGGAGATGTAATGGACCTACCCAGGGTCAAATTAAGGTTTTTGAACTGTCCAGTGATGACCTTTACTGACCTCTCAGTAAAGCAAGACATTTACTACAAAATCATTCATTTAGCTATAATCTGATAACATAGTCACCAATAAGAGACTATTTCTATCTTTGATTTTAGGCTGATGTGATCAAAAGAATAACTTTTGTCATTTTCATGATGTGTGCTTTTAAGCTGTGTCATTCTGTAAGAGTTAAACTGTGTTCACTGCTGTGTTTAAAGGTGAAGCCTTCGGGTCACAGAGACCGGACGGTTTTGTTTAGAAACTCAGAGACAGTCTCATGAGCAGGGCTCCAGCTTTATCTATCTTTTTCCTAAACAATTTCCCTCTGCTCTGGCTGTGGCCTTGGGTCGCGATAAGACAAGTGAACTCCTCTCTTTGGTTCCTGCTTTTTAAGTTCTAAGCTTGTGCGGAAACGCTTCAGAGTTGCTGGGAACTTGCAGAGAGATGTGAACTTTCCCAAGAGCTGGACACGTTTGGTCAAGAGCTAACGACCGGCGTCTTCAGCTAAGGACTGATAACAGGCTGTTATGAGTCTACTTCGAACAAGCGTAAGATCAAGAACTTTGTCTATTCCTTCCTGGAATAAGTTTATCTTGAAGTCAGAGGCCTGAAGCTGACATATTCTCTGATGACCAAGCAAAACCAGGAGACGTTGGAAAACGTAAACCAGAACCTTGCTTGAAGGTATCGTACTGGTTCCCACAAGAATCCGTGCATCTGAAAGGCTCCAAGGTCTTCCCTCTTACCGGGCTGTCGTCAAAGGTAAAGAGCTGTTTACAAAACGTACCTGGATTTTAGCAGAAGTCGGAGGAGAAGTGTCACTCTGGTATCATGCTCAGGATAATTTCTTCTTAAATCTTTCCTCCTATTTCTTTCCCCTCTCAATCTAAGCTGGAAACTATTTTTAAGTTAAAGAGCCCACAGACTAAATATGTTAACATCCAATATTGAAGTCTGTTGTGTTAAATTTAAGTGTGCTGACGTATTAATTTGAAAGAAAGTGAAATCATGTCAATCAAGTGTAATGGTGTTAATTTAGTTGATTCATTTTAAATAAATGATAGTGTCTCTTTGACATATCAAACTAAGTCAATGTCCATTGTCACTTAATGGCTCTGTTTATTTATCCATCATAAAGATCACAGAGATATTGGGTAAACTGAAAAAGAACAGAATCCGTGAATTTACTATTCAATCTGAATAAGTAAATTAAGGTAAAAAGGAGGTCAGTATTAATATTGACCTCCTCATTAACCCCTTACAACATGGTGGAACAAAATTGTGTCCACAGGGTCCCAGTTACATCCAACAAAAGTATAAATTGTACAGAAAAACAGTGGTAAGATCTAAGATATGAACTAAGAAATATGCTAAACACGAAGTACAAAAACAATACGCCGAACAACAGCAGCAGCACGAACATGAGTCTGTGTGAGCAGATGAGTACAAATGAACACAGCAGCATGAAACAGATCAGTAGCAATAGATCAGCAGCATGGATAATCAGCAACACATATCAACAATCAAGTTATTACAGTCATACATACAAATTATGAAGGTTTGGATCAAATCTTCTAAAATACATTTTCTGTAAGATTTCATGCAAGATCTGTTGGCTCTCAGAGAATGTGATTTGGAGTGGTTTACCAAATTTAGCTAAAGGATGTCTAATTACTTACTTACTTTGTGTCAACATCTTGAACAGAACTGACACCAAAAGTTTAAGATGTGCATCTAATCAATGATTGTTTTCAAAGATTCACTGAATTTTGTTCAGTGATTTTGCTAACAAATAGACAGGTTGACACAAACAGTTTTTGTCGTTTGTTTCAAAAATATCACACAATGTTCAAAGCATGTCTTGGAAGTAACATGACCACTTCCACACATACTTGAACCTCAATGCCTGTAAAACAGTCTGAGTTGTTGTCATTTTGAGCAGCTGTCTCAAATTTGGTTAATTCCAAAAGTTAATCAGTTGTACTAAAGATGTATGTCTAATGAGCATTTTACGAGTTTCATCCAAATCTAGCCATTGTTAATTAGATATTTTGCTAAAACTACAAACAAATAGACACAGGCAAAAACAACGTCTTCCACCTTTCACGTCATGTGATAAAGTAAAAGAACAGTGACTCCCGAGGACCCTTACGTCACATCCACATGTATCAGATCATATTTTTTATATTTGACGCGCTAAACTTTTTCAAATTAAGTTAAATTTAAAGCCAGAGCAGTTTTCTGACCATTTCACACTCCGAATATTTCACAGTTTACCGATGACCTATTACTTTATTTGAAACATTGAAGGCAACATCCTGAACTACTGGTAAGATTTTTCTGTCTGTTTTATGATCACACTCTTTACTTAATGGAGGTTAGACTGTAGCTGCTTCTATAACCTCACCACTTCACCCTCAGGTCCTTCTGGAACCAAGGAGTGAGGATGAGAGGGTGATTTCTGCTGCCTACCTTCAGCGTCCTGCCTCTCCTGAGTGTTGCTAGCAGAACTGATTACACCGCAGGTCACAAGTTAATTGTTTATGTGAGTCGCATGCCGGCGAGACGTGTAATCTGCTTCTCTGGAAGAGGAATAAAAATGCAGTAATCCAGCAAAGCTAAAAAGGACATTTTCAATTCTTACTACTTTACTTACAACTTCTCCATTACTTTTCCCTGATTCGTCTTTTCCAGGTCACAGGGGTCACTGGTGCTTGTATCCAGCAGTCACTGTGCAAGAGTCGGGGGACACCCTGGACAGGTTTCCAGTCCATCACAGGGACACATAGAGACAAACTAGACAAACAATCATTCACTCTTAGGGACAATTTAGAGTTACCAGTTAACATACCGTATTTTCTGCCATAAATGTTTCACCGTCCTATAAGTCACATCAGTCTAAATATGTCTAATAAAGTGGGAAAATCCATAAATACGTCGCTTCGCTGTATAAGTCGCATCTATTATACGTCATTGCTGACACATCGCCTTCGTTACGCGTCACCACTGACAACCCGGAAGTGTGGGTCGGTGTTGTGCCAAAATCGATGGGCTGCCAAATGGCGACCGCGGGAGCGTGCATGGGAGGACTTTAACAAGAATTTCACAAGATTAACACTTAAAAACAATTATTTATTTGCACTAAATTATAGCAAAGGTGTGTCTCAGTTGAACTTTTCCTTAATGCACTTTGATGGTCAAATCAGCTGCATTTCAAAAGCTGATACGCGGAAACATGAATGCGCAAAGGGCGACTCGCTGTACATTTCTTCAAAATTCAATAAGATAACCACCTAAAAACATACCTTTGTTTGCTCGACTTTATAGTAAAGGTGTGTCTCTGTTGAGCTTTTACTTCGTAAATGCACTTCAGTGGTCAAATCAGCTAGATTTCACCGGGGCGGTGCAGCGGAATGAAGCTGATTTGACGGTTTCTCCAGGCAGACGACAGAGGCAGGCTATGGCAAGCCGATTGTGTCATTAATTGCCACTTTTCCCTATTACATGATACAACGGCATGCCAAACTGCTTGACTGCCATTTTGTAACTGAAAATAGTGTTCAATATTTTCCATGTCAGAAGGAATGAAAACAGTCATATCTCAGTGAAATTTTGGTTTACAAATATGAGAAAAAATCCATAAATAAGTCGCTTCTGCATATACCATACCAGACCATACCATTTTATTTATTAATCACTTTAAACAGGAACAAGTCCAAACCAAAGTGCTGTAAAAACAAACAACAGGCAACACACACAATGAAGTACAACACGAAAGACATAAAAACATTGCAGATCATAAATAAAACGATCAAATTCAAATCAGCTGGTGTTGAAAGTGACAGAATAGTAGTGAGTTTTTAACCGGGATTTGAAAACTGAGAGGGAGGGGGGGCTGTCTGATGAGCAGCTGTAACTTGTTCCAGAGTCTTGGGCCAGCTACAGAGAACGCCCTGTCACCCCTGCGCTTAAGACGAGTTTCTGGAACTCTTAAAAGTACCCAGTCCTCTGACCTCAAAGCACGTGGAGGGACATGTGGGTGTATCAGATCTGAGAGATAGGCGGGGGCGAGACTGTTCAGTGATTTGTAGACATACATGAGAATTTTGAACTGGACTCTAAGATGAACCGGTAGCCAGTGCAGGGAGGCCAAGACTGGTGTAATGTGCTCTCTTTTGCGTGTGCTGGTTAAAAATCGGGCTGCTGCGTTCTGAACCAGTTGTAATCGTGCAATGGTGGCCTGACTGATACCAAGCAGGAGTGAATTGCAGTAATCAAGCCTAGATGTGAATGTGTGAATTACTGTCTCCAGGTTATTTTTTTATAATATGGGCTTCAGCTTAGACAGTCGCCTCAGCTGGAAAAAACAGGATTTAACAATCATGTTTAGTTTCATGGAAGGATCCATTATCACTCCCAGATTTGTGACTTTTTGTTTTTCAGACAGGGCTAGAGCAGAAAGGTCGATGCAGTGGTTCGAGGTTGTGTCATTGGGAAGGAACAATATGGCTTCAGACTTCTTATCATTGAAGCTTAAGAAATTTAAAGCCATCCAGTCCCTGATGTCAGCCAGGCAGTCGAGCAGAGGTTGAATAGAGCATGTACCATTTTGTCTTAGGGGGAAGTAAATTTGACAGTCATCGGCGTAGAAGTGGAAGGGTATGTTGTGTTTCCGGAAAATAGCACCAAGCCAAGTGGCAGCTGGTGCATATAAGTCGCAGGGCATGCAAATTATGCAAAACAACGTGACTTATACAATGAAAATGCAGTAGATTGTTTTGGTGTGTGGGAGGAAACCAGAGTGCTTTACAGAACGTATAAACTTCACACACAAAGTATAGGATTCAAATTGCAACCATCTCGCTCTGAGGTGACAGCTGTAACCACTGTATCAATGTTCATTTCATCACTGAAGCTCTTCCAAAGTTTTACACCTCTAACTGAAGCAGGTTACAAAACCAAACTAAACCTGCACAGCATATCCATCCATCACCTTTATCTGCTTCTTCTTTTTGGGGTCGCAAGGGTCATTGTTGCCCATGTGTGTCGGGGGACAACCTGGACAGATCTTCAGTCCATTTCAGGGACACATAGAGACAAATGAGACAAACAACTATTCACTCTCTCACCTAGGAACAATTTAGAGTTACCAATCAGTCTAACATGCATGTTTTACTCTGTGGGAGGAAACTGGAGTACCTGGAGAAAACCCACGCAACACGGAGAGAACAAGTAAGCTCCACCCAGAAAGGCCCCCGGGACCGGGATTTGAACCAGGGACCTGCTCGCTGAGAGGCAGCAGCTCTATCAACTGCGCCACCATGCTGCCCGTTAAATACAGTATCTGTTTTCAAATTTAGATGACATTTAAAACGTTAATTTGTAAATCAAAAGTGTGGCTGAACTCACAGCATTTCGTTAAGTGAGTGTGTAATCATGCAAACAAATCAGAAACCAAATAAATGTTTTTATTAGACATTTTATTTAATTAGGCAAAACAAAATTAATAGAATCAACCTCATTACACGACAAAAAAAAACTTTAAGTGGCGGTGGCACTCTCTGAATGATCATTTAGAAGTGCTTGTGCTTGAAGTAATTATAATTTATTTTTAAAATGCCTTCATAAACAAGAGAGGACACAGGTAGTTTATTTATTCTCAATTTGTAATCAGATTACACTGCATAAAATGGTAGATAACTGTCTCTTTTTGGCTTTTCTTCATTGCACAGAATCAAAACTAAATCATGTCCAACAAGCACAATGATTCAAAGCTTTTAGTGTTTGTTTTTTTGTCTCAGATTCTTTACTAAATTAACAGGTGAAGATCGAGGGTTTCACATTTTGTGTGTTCTTTTTTACTTTGTTTAAAGGTAGATGAAAATAAAGTGATAATACTAATCTGTTTGTAAACTTCAAGTGAGAATTGGTTAAAGCATCTGAACATTGAATAAAAAAAATCTAATGTTATAAAAGCTGAAGGTGAAGAAGAGTGACTTTAATGATAAAAACAGAATCTCACAGATCACTTGAAATTAAGAATTTATGGTTTTACCATAATCCAGATTACAGTCAGTTTTAGGTAGAAAAAATCTGCAGCCACTGGATGGATTTTAATGCAACTTTCAGAAATGAATCACTGAATGTGCAACTATAAGAAATTATCTTTTCAAGTCAGCTCAGTTCAAGATGGCTGCCACAGCTAATTGACCCTAACCAACACAAAACTGGCAACCTGTTTTATGGACAATGAGCAGAATTTGGTGTGGTAGTAGCTGAGAATCAACCTCAACACATATTTAAAGCACTAACAGATCACATATTTGAGAACCTGTCATTTACAAGGTTTGACCAAAACAGCTATAATTCTGTTATTTCTCCATCCATCATGTTCCGCTTGGTCTGACGTCAGATCTCAGGGGGGCAGCAGCTTGAGCAAGGAGGCCCAGACATCTCTTTCCACAGACACCTCTTCCAGATCTTCTGGAAGGACACCAAGGCGTTCCCAGATCAACCAAGAGACCGCTTCTCCAGCGTGTCCTGGGTCTCCTCCCAGTCGGCATGCCAGAACCAGAGCTTGTGGGCCTCCATAGGTGAAGGTCAACCAGTAAACAGAGAGCTTTGCATTACAACTCAGCTCCCTCGTCACCACAACGGACCAGCACAGGCAGACGCTGCACCAATCCGTCTGTCAATGTCACGCTCCATTCTTCCCTCACTCATGAACAAAACCTTGAGAAACTTGAACTCCTCCACTTGATGCAGAACCTCACCCTCGACCCAAAGAGAGCAGTCCACCCTTTTCCGACTGAGGACCACGGCCTCAGATTTGGAGGTGCTCATTCTCATCCCTGCTGCTTCACACTCGGCTGTGAACCACCCCATTGAGAGCTGAAGATCCTGGCACGATAACGCCAACACATCATCTGCAAAGAGCAGAGAACAAACAAGTCGATTTTTTTCTCACCAGTTTAAAACTCTGGTATTAAAAACTGCAAACAACATGCATGTTCGTGGAATGCTAAGCCTTTGAATCTCAAAGACAACATCAGACGTTAACCACTTTAGACGGGATGTTCTTGCTTCTTTGTGTCTTCTATAAGTGTATCCATTGGTACTCTCAAAGCTGCGTCTCATTACCCATCAGGGGTCTCCGTATGGCTCCGTTTTCACCAACTTCACCTCACGGCCGCCCACCGGCTCGTGCTGACGGCAGCAGCTTCGACTCTGGCCCGCTCACGGCGAGCGCTGATACTCAATTAGTGCTGGAACAGCGGTGCTTCCATTGAACTAATGATTCACTCACTCTTCCAGTCTTTGTTTCCCCTCCCAGTCTCTTCACTGGGAGACATTTCTCCTCATACTAATTTTTTCTTTAAATTACATGTCTTAAAATCGTGCCATCCCAGGATCATTACTGTCAGCATGAGACTGAAGACATGACAGTTTGGAGGATGTAGATTTCTCTGTGCAGGCGGAACCTCTTTTAGTCTTTGTCACTCTAATTGCGTTTAGGGTCGTGTGGAGTGTCTGTGTGCGAGAAGAAAATGGAAACCGTGGGTGCAACCGCAGGGCCCATCTCAAAGATTCACCTATCTGATTTTTTTCCATCTGTTGTTTTCTTGTTCCATGGAACAACAGACATGTGTTTATTAGTCATGGTGCTTTAACATGGAGGGGAGGTGCCGCTGACTCACTGGTTACGAACATTCTCCGTTCCCCACAGGGAGCTTTGGCGTTCATTTTGATCATATCCAGTTGACGATTTCTAAACGGGTGAAGATTTCATGGTTATTGACTGGCACAGATTAAAGACTTTTAGAGGAAAACTGTGCCATCTATTTTCAAAAGCTCTACAAATCCATTTTCTTAGGTTTGAATTAAAATCTAAGAGCGGCTTACATGCACCAACATCTTATTTTTACCTTCCTTGCCCATTCATGTGCAACACATTTGAGCAAAAACACATTTGAGCTCTGGAAACTGCAGAGAAGATAAACCTTTAGGTCAGTTAGAAGCAACAAAACATCCATAAAGACAACAATGGATTCAGCTAAGTTACATGAGCTGTATTATAATGTACTGGACAGTATTTCTATAAGATTCATGCAAACTGATACTTTTCTTATTAACACCATTTCTTTATTTCTTTTTATATTTCTGCTCTGGTGACAACCTATGAAAATAAGTCATGTGCTTATGCTCCCTTTTTTTACCTTAAATCTGTAAGGTGACTTACTTTGTATATTTTCTCCCTATTTAGCCCAAATTAATAATAATAATAATAAATTCAATTTATACCGCACTTTTCATTAATAAAAATCTCAAAGTGCTACGTTAAAGTGCTAAATTAATCCAATTATAGTGACTGGAAACTAGTGCTGCATCTGATTTTTCATCTAAGTGTTCATTACATATTAGAACATGTCACTGGAGTTTAGGAAACTCATCTGTGGTTTAAACTATAGTATAAACTTATCCTTTTCTACACACAGGGCAATAAAATTAATCCTGCAAACACTTTAATGTTTCTGTCTGCACCTGACCTGTTTTAGAACTTAATTGCTGGTATTTTTTACATTTTCTGTTGTTTATATATATATATATATATATATATA
>JBBPBX010027501.1:18811-37241 GCA_038048925.1 Garcialebias charrua | reverse complement strand
AGTATGTATATGTATGTATACATGTATGTATGTGTATATATATATATATATATATACATATATATAAATCTATGTGTGTGTAAATGACTACTAAATTCTCCTTGTTCATTGGTCCAACAGTGACATCTAATGGTTAATTTATGCTTTTATTTTCTAAAGAACGTTAGATTTTCCTTGTGTATTCTGTGGTTGCCTAGCAACATCCTGCGCGATGAGACTGCGTTAGTTTATGAAGAAACCCAGAGAAAATCTTCAAAATAGCGCCCTCGGAAAGCAGAATGAGGTACAAATATATGTAATTGTGATTTGTGATAAGAAATGTTATTTGTTTATGTAAGAAGAAGTAGAACGTCGTGGTTTATTTGTTTAAAATTGAAACTGTAACGAGTTAAAGGACCCAATGTATTCTTTTGTGTATAACTGAACATTGATATGTTGGTTTTATACATGTCCAACGGTTCTGTATTATTTTGTTTTATACTACAGTTTTCACGGTGTAAATGAGAAGAAAAGTCAAGATTAAACTGCACCCGTTTGAAACTCCCTGCGTCTGGCTGTTCAATCCGAGAGGCAGCTACAGTGAAAACTCAATGCAAGAGACCAGATCTTTCTGCAGTGAAGCTAACACCGTCCCATCTGGAACTAAGCTATCTCCTCTCTCACCAATGATCTCTCACAGGCAAGATAAAACACATAAAGTTAAAATGGACGATCACAAGAACAAGCTCACAGCATAACTGAATTGACGTAATGTCAAGGGATAGTTAAAAAGTCTCTTGTGAATCCAAAGCAGTTACAGAATAAAATGTCACTTCCAAAAGAGGAAAAAGAAAATCCTGTTGACATGCTACTCAAGTCTAGTTCCAGAGAGAGAAAACTAACAGAAAAAGGCCAAGAGATGCACATTCA
Organism: Garcialebias charrua; assembly: GCA_038048925.1. Classification (NCBI taxonomy): domain Eukaryota; kingdom Metazoa; phylum Chordata; class Actinopteri; order Cyprinodontiformes; family Rivulidae; genus Garcialebias; species Garcialebias charrua. Next base: position 36,332 of record JBBPBX010027501.1, on the reverse strand, counting down.
AGAGAACAACAAACGTGAGAAAGCGTTTCACAAAGTTTATGATTCTTGGAAGTGGGTAGCCACAGAAACTAGGGAAAAACTAAAGGCCCTCTGTACATTAGAAGAACTGAATGGTTTACAGGAAAGCATCCAAGCTACGTATGATGCTGTAAGACTGCAGTATGAACCCATTCTACGTAACAGTAACACCACAGCAGAGATTGTCAAAAAGATGGAAGCCTGTGTTACACTCACAAAAGAAATCTGTGACCTCATAAACAATCGTACAGAAACTATTGATAAAGACTATAGCTATCTTGAGAAAGAAAGAGTAAGACAAATATTAAACAAAAATGAATATGGATCTATCTTTGGTCACACTCAGACCGAAACCATACGCTCATCAAAGTCATCAAAGAGTTCAAGCAGACATTCCAGCTCATCTAGTACTAATAACAGCAAGGCAGATGCACAAGCAGAGCTTGCTGCTAAAGTGGAGCAATCAAAGGCCACAAAGGAAATTCAAGCACAGCAAGTACAGCTCCAAAAATTAGAAAATGAATGGAAACTTAAAGAGTCAAAAATGCTGTCAGAAATGAAGCAAATGGAAGTGGAAATGCACCAACAGCTGGAACAAGAAAGAGCAAAACTGCAGCGGTTAAAAGAAGAAAAGGAAATAGCTGTAGCAACAGCTCGTGTAAGAGCATATGAGGAATTTGAACACTATGGAAACAATGTAAAAATAGAAGATATTAATTACAGAACTAACCCTGTCTTCTCTAGAGATAAACCCTGCTTCAATCCAGATGCTACATCGTTTCAACCTTACCTATCAGCTCCTGAGGTGACAATAAATCCAGAGGCATCCAATCTAGCTGAAGCATTCGTCAGCTCATTAAGTATGAGTCGCTTGCCAGTCCCTGAACCCAAGGGCGTAGATTTCATCTCATTATTGGGGGGGACCATAAACAGGGAAATTTTTTTAAAGCAATTTTGGGGGGGTCGGCAAAGTTACAGTGAAATGTAATGCAAAATGTACAGAGGGAAGTTTATCCAAACTGCATGCATATACTATGCAGAATAATCAACAATAATATTGATTTAAATGGCATGTATTTTATTTAGTAGTCTTAATACTACTATTAATCAGTACAACAGTGATACTCATTACTCTTGTTAAAAAATGTAATGTGTTCAATCTGCAGTACAATAGACGACAAATAATGACAAGTGGCAAAATGAGAATTTTGCAAAATAGGTCCCCTCTAAATATTGTTTAAATTTCAGTTTGGCTTGTATTCATAGATTGCTGTGGTCAGTGTCACTGATAATCTGGTACAACATCTTCCCAAAATCTTAATGCTTAAAAAGAAAACAGTTTTCAAGGAGAAGAAATACTTTAATGCAGGGGTCACCAAACTTTTTGAGACTGAGAGCTACTTCAGTGGAACCAAGAGGCACAAAGGTCCACTTGTTCGTTCCAAACAAATTTGCATGGTTCAACTTTAATCATAGTATTAATAATAATACATTTACATACATGTGAATATATGACTGCCTGATCACATCTGATCTGGTCTGTATTATTAAAGACTCCACACAATGCTTTAGCTTGGTAAATATGATCAATTATTATTGATAATTACCAGTAGTGATTAGAACTCTCAATCAAGAACTTGAGTCCTCAGTTTGAATAATGTTTTGGTTCTTCTGTGCAAATGTAAATTGTTCTTAGCTTTGACTGGGAGTGTGGATGGTTGTTTGTCTCTTTGTCTGTCTCTGTGATGGACTGGAGACCTGTCCTGGGTGTCCCTGCCTTCACCCAAAAGCAGCTGAGATTGGTTCCAGTCCTAAACAAGGGGGCATAATGGATTACTTATTAACTGATATTTAAACATAAACACTATTTCTTTTATGTTAAACTCAGTTTGTAACATTTGAAATTCGTTGTATTTTATAAATATTTTATTAACTGTTTTGTAGAAATGAACACGTTTGTAACATTCATTCAAAATATGCCTTAACAAATCTGTAGCATTTTTTAAGAACCTATTAAGAATAAAATGTTCCAGTTGCAGATACAAAATATCAATAATGTAATATAATAAACAGTGACATTTTTTAATTAACCATGTGACATAAGTATTGATCCTCAACATTTTTTATAATAATAATTTAAAGCCCTTAAAACAACCACAGCTGCAACAAAGTGCTACACATATGAAATCATTTTAACTAATCATCACATCTTCTCTACTCTTTTTAAATTAATTATCTTTCACATATTTTATCATTACTTCTTTCAAGAGCTCCACACCTGAAAATATGATGAATGTGAATCCATCCTGCTCAAAGCTGCGCTGACATTCTACTGTCTGTTGCAGAGCCCACCAGGGAGCTAGTTAGCATTGAAGCTAGTGTGTTAGCTGATGAAGTGACGCTCCAAAGTGTTTTTCTGCCACTAATGATGCACAGACACACTTGTCTTTCAACACTGTGAAAGACCTTTTCCTCCCAGTCACTGTCACCTATGTTTTAAGTAGCTACTTACTGGAAGTTAGTACTTTGTGCAGCAGCTCACTCCCCACCAGCGGCTCCGCGAGCCTGTGACCTCCGCTGCTGTTGTTGTTCCTTGTAAACATTGGACTAAACCATTTGCCAACAGAGAAGGGGGGGTGGGCAAAATTTCCTTCTTTTTTTTTAGAATAATGGCGGATTTCTCTCTTTTTTTGCCTTTTTATATTTATATTGTTTAAAGACACGATTTCCTTTATTGAATTATTGGGGGGGACAGATCTATATTTCCCCAAGATTGGGGGGGTCAAGACCCCCCCGACCCCCCCAGGATCTACGCCTATGAACCCACAGTATTTAGTGGGGATCCTTTAAGGTTTACTGACTGGAAGATGTCATTCATGACTCTTATTGACAGAAAGCCCCTCCCAGCAAGTGAGAAGATGTTTTACCTCAAAAATTATCTTGCTGGAGAGGCACGCAAAGCTGTTGAAGGTTTCTTTTATCGAGACTCAAAGGGTGCATACACTGAAGCATGGAAAGTCCTACAAGACAGATATGGAAACGCGTTTATTATACAGAAAGCTTTCCGCGACAAGCTTACAAGATGGCCAAAGATAAACGCAAATGACTCACTTGCACTACGTGAGTTTGCTGACTTCCTCCAAGGCTGCAAAGAAGCAATTCCACATGTCAAGGGACTAGACATCCTCAATGACTGTGAAGAGAACCATAAATTGCTCAAAAAATTACCTGAATGGATTGTTCACAAGTGGAGTCGAATAGTTGTGGAAGAACTTGATGAATCAGGTGATTATCCAGATTTTAAATACTTCACAGAGTTTTTGAGCAAAGAGGCAAAAATAGCCTGTAATCCCATCACCTCATCGCTGTATGGAAATTTCAAGTTTGCAGATGATAGAACACCAAGAACCAAAACTTTCAACACAAATGCACAACAAAAAGGTTCCAGTCAGGAGACACAAGATACAAATAGCTGTAAACCAAAATCGCCTTGCTATGTTTGTAAAAGTGAAGCACATGGCATCACCTGGTGTCCTACTTTCGCCTCAAAGAGTGTTGAAGACAAAAGAACATTCATACATGAAAATCGGCTCTGCTTTGGGTGCCTGAGAAAAGGTCATGTGGCCAAGGATTGTAAGAGACGACACACATGCAATATATGCAGACGTCGTCATCCAACCTGCTTACATGAAGAGAAGAAGGAAAGACATGTGGAGACGGCAACAAATAGCTCCACTTCCACAGAAGAACATGCAAATCAAGAAACACACAGAGTTATGTCCCATACATCAACACAGCATGCTTCTGCCACCACCAGTATTGTGCCAGTATTTGTGTCTTCATTACAAGAGCCGCACAAGGAAATACTAACATATGCAATGCTGGACACACAAAGTGACTCAACATTTGTGTTAGAAGATGTCATTGACAGACTAAATGTGGATTTCCATCCAACAAAGTTGAAACTCAGTACTATGACTGCTGTCGACACAGTTATTTTCAGCAAGAGTGTTCATGGTCTGCAAGTTCGAGGACTTAACTCAGAGAGTTACATCCAACTACACCAAGCTTACAGCAGAGACTTTATCCCAGTAGACAAGTATTCTGTCCCAACGAAAGAAACTGCATTGATGTGGCCTCATCTCAGAAGCTTGGCAGATAAGCTACCACCCGTTCAAGACTGTGATGTAGGACTTCTCATTGGATACGACTGTCCAGCTGCCCTAGCTCCACTTGAAGTCATAACAGGTGACAAAAACCAACCCTTTGCACAAAGATCAGAACTAGGATGGAGTATAATAGGCTCATCAAACCCCCACCTAGACAGACAAGGAAGTCAAAGCTTTGTGCATCGGCTCACAGTAAAGGAGCTAGCAATCCCATCGACGACTGACATCTTAAAGGTCTTAGAATTGGATTTCATGGAGAGAAGCTATGAAGATAAATATGTGTCTCAAGAGAATGTTAATTTTATACAGTTTCTCAGCAACATCACACAGAAAGATGACGGGCATTATGAAATGCCTCTCCCGGAAGATATAAAGCCACGGTGGGAGAAATGGATAAATGAACTACAGAGACTGAAAGAGGACCTATATGCCACAAAAGGTGGAGGAGAGTGCAGTATCTTATTGAACAATTCTGGAGTCGCTAGAAAAAGGAATATTTGATGAACATTTCCATGAGACAGAAATGGCACTCAGCTTAGCGCAATCTCAAGAAGGAGGACATTGTCATTATCAAAGATGATAACCTTCCAAGAAATCAGTGATGGCATCTAGGATGAGTGGTTGATACTGTTCAAGGCAGTGATGGATTGGTCCGTCGAGTCAAAGTTCAAGTCGGGGAACGAAAGTCAAATTCTTCTTCTAAACCTTCAATTATTGAGAGGTCAATTCAGAAATTAGTTCTTCTTTTGGAAAATGGATGAGAAAGGATGAACAACTTTTGTACAGTTTACTTATTTCATGATAGTTTTATGCAAACACATTCATTTAGTAGAGTTAAAAATTCTGTTCAGTTCATTCACTTCTTTATGTAGTATTACTTTGTTCATTCATTGTAACAGGATTTGGTGGGAGTGTAAATGACTACTAAATTCTCCTTGTTCATTGGTCCAACAGTGACATCTAGTGGTTAATTTATGCTTTTATTTTCTAAAGAACGTTAGATTTTCCTTGTGTATTCTGTGGTTGCCTAGCAACATCCTGCGCGATGAGACTGCGTTAGTTTATGAAGAAACCCAGAGAAAATCTTCAAAATAGCGCCCTCGGAAAGCAGAATGAGGTACAAATATATGTAATTGTGATTTGTGATAAGAAATGTTATTTGTTTATGTAAGAAGAAGTAGAACGTTGTGGTTTATTTGTTTAAAATTGAAACTGTAACGAGTTAAGGGACCCAATGTATTCTTTTGTGTATAACTGAACATTGATATGTTGGTTTTATACATGTCCAACGGTTCTGTATTATTTTGTTTTATACTACAGTTTTCACGGTGTAAATGAGAAGAAAAGTCAAGATTAAACTGCACCCGTTTGAAACTCCCTGCGTCTGGCTGTTCAATCCGAGAGGCAGCTACAGTTACAAATGCACAAGATGTGGTCGTGTACATCCAAAGAACGATAATTGTCCGGCCATAAATGCTGAGTGCAGGAGCTGTAAAAAGCTGGGTCATTTTACAGTCGTTTGTTGCTCCTGTGTGGGCAACAAAGTTATTGCACCCAGAACAGAGGAAAGAAATGAGAACTACTTTTCAGGAGGAATCACAGACGTGAAAGATTCTACAGAAGCATGGACTGTAAAATTATTTATACAAGGTTCTCAGATCATCTTCAAAATTGACTCAGGAGCTGAACAAGTGTTATACCTGCAGAGACATTTGAAAAGCTTGCTTATAAGCCAAAACTAAGAAACCAACAAACAAGTTAGAGTTCTGGAGGAATATTGAACTGTCCAAAAGTGGAAAAATAACTGAATCGCATGATAAAATGTGGAGTGATTCAACCAATCACAGAGCCAACAGAGTGGTGTGCTCCGATGGTGCCCGTGCCAAAGAAAAACAAAGAACAAGTCAGAATCTGTGTCGACTTGAAAGTACTAAATAAAGCAGTCAAAAGAGAAAAATATGTTCTACCAACTGTTGATGACATTTTGCCTAAACTTGCAAGGGCCAAAGTATTTTCTCTGTTAGATGCTACAAGTGGGTTCTGGCAAATACTATTTGATCCAGAGAGTGCCAAATTAACAACCTTTATAACCCCATTTGGCAGATATTACTTCAACAGGTTACCGTTTGGGATCACCCGCGCACCAGAAATCTTCCAACACAAGATGACAAAACTCTTGGATGGACAAGAAGGTAGCAGTATATATGGACGATATACTGATATATGCAGACACCCCAGAGCAACATGAGGTGAGACTACAAATGACGCTGAACACTCTTAAGGAAGTAGGGCTAAAGCTAAACTATGAAAAATGCCTTTTGCGTCAGCAACAACTCAATTATCTTGGACATTGTATTGATAAGCATGGCATAAGACCAGACAAAGACAAAGTTAATGCAATCACAGAACTTGAAGCACCCAAGAATGTTTCTGATTTGAGGAGAATTCTGGGAATGATTCATTATTTGGGCAGATATTTACCAAACCTTTCTGAGATCACTAAACCTCTCAATGATCTACTTAAAGAAGATGTGATGTGGGTATGGGACATGGCTCAAGAAGAAGCATTCAGTAAAGTGAAAGAACTTGTCACAAAATCACCTGTCCTCACATTATATGATGTAACTAAACCGACTATTGTCAGCGCGGATGCTAGTAGTTATGGTTTAGGGGGAGTTCTACCCCAAGATCATAATGGACAATTGAAACCAGTGAACTTTGCTCCAGAACACTCACCGATGCAGAACAAAGATATGCTCAAATAGAAAAAGAGTGTCTCGCAGCAGTCTGGGCATGTGAAAAATTCAGCAAATACCTTTATGGACTGAACTTTTTCAGCTTACAAAGTGACCACAAGCTGCTGATACCTCTAAAAAAAAGCAAATATCTTGATTCAGTGCCACTTAGATGCCAGAGACTTTTGTTGAGAATGATACGTTACAACCCTACAGCTGTGTATGTACCTGGAAAATAACTTGTTGTTGCAGATACCCTTTCACGTCATCCACAGCAGACAACATCTCACGACGTCGCAGAACTGCTGGAGGAAATTGAAGCATACAAAGATGCAACACAAAGCTCTTGGCCTATTTCGCCTACCAAGTTGGATTTAATCAAACAATACACACTGCAGGATGTGGCTCTTCAAACAGTACAAACCTACGTGCAGGCAGGTTGGCCAAAACACGCATCTACGATTCCAGAAATGGTGAGACCATATTACACCAACAGACATTCTCTTACTGTGTCTAATGGTCTGGTACTGTATAATGACAGAATAGCTATACCACAGCAGCTAAGGCCCGAGATTCTACAACGCATTCATGATGGACATCAGGGCATAGTGAAATGCAGAGAAAAAGCCAAGTGTAGTGTATGGTGGCCAGGACTAAGCAGAGAGATAAGTCAAATGGTTACAGCATGTGTACACTGTAAAGAGTTAAAACCTACTCAGGGAAGAGAACCATTACTTACTACCATGCTGCCAAGTTGACCATGGGAGAGAATAGCCGGAGACATTTGTTAGCTGAACAAACAAAACTACTTAGTCGTAGTAGACTACTTCTCTCATTATATAGAGTTAGCCCACCTCAAAGACATGTCAAGTGAAACCACGGTGGCTAGCCTGAAAAACATTTGTGCAAGATGGGGCTGCCCAAATGAACTGGTCAGCGATATTGGTCCACAATTCTCAAGGAGAATCTTTGAACAGTTTGCAAAGAACTATGATATCAAGCACATTACCACGAGTCCTCACTACCCTCAAGCAAATGGTGAGGCTGAGAGAGCTGTCCAGATAGCTAAAAGGATTTTGAGACAGACTGATCCTTTCTTGGCCCTCGTGACGTACATATCGACTCCCATTCAAGCAACTGGCGTGAGCCCAGCCCAACTGATGCTGGGGAGACAGATCAGAACCACGATGCCGATGTTGGAAACGAAGTTACAGCCTGCGTGGCCGGACCTCCAACTCGTCAGGTCAACTGATGCGAGGACAAAAGAGAACTATGTGCGTAAAGCTTTGTTTATACTTCATGCAAGACGTGCGGCTGCGGCCCAACGATGACATAATTGCGTGTGTGTCGCCGACCGCATTGAGTGTTTATACTTGGAAAAGACGTGAGGGATACATTATAGTAATCCCTCCCTCTTCCCTCCCACTGCATACGTCACACGCACAGCTTATTTGACTGTTGATGGATGGAGGAAGTTTTCTACAGTTCACCAGGAAAAAAATGTATGCGCAAGCGGCAAAAAAGATGCTTCTCAGGTTGGAAGACGAGTCGGAGGACGAGGATGAAGAAAATGACCTCATACTTATGTTATTGACCGCAAACATGGAAAGACGACGCGAACGGCGTTGGCACATTCGCCCGCTGAACAGGACCAGATCTACACAAGGCGAGTTTAGCTTCAAAACTATCCATGTCAAAGCAAAAACAAAAACCGGATTCTGGAAGAGTAGCGGGAAGCGGGTAGCGGTGTGATACACCATATATTGACATCCAAACAAAAATGCCCACAAACTTTGAACTAATCACACGCTCTGAGCCGCATCCTCTGCGTCTCGCAGTGCTGACTGGGGGCAAAGTATAGGGCGGCTGTCACCGGGGGATCGCAACGGGAGTGCAGACGGATGTTGCGCAACTTTTTTTCACTGAACGGGGGGGTAAAAAATGTGCGACAAGAAGTATAAACCAGCCTTAACTACAACAACAGATATGGTGCAAAACCACTACCATAACTTCAACCAGGACACAGTGTTTCAGTGAAACTGGACAGTCAAAAAGGATGGACAGAACCAGCTGTTGTCCTACAAAAGTGCGACTCACCAAGATCATACCTGGTCCAGACCGAGTCAGGAGTTTTGAGGAGAAACCGTCGACACCTGAGACCCATCCTCAGTACAACTACTCCTGCAACAGATGGACTGCCGCAGGTTCAGAGTGAGAATGAACCACACTCACCTCCTCCACGGGTGGAGCCTGAGCGTGAACTTCCAGATCCAGTTATGCCTGTGACTCCAGTTCGTACATCCTCTAGTGGCAGGGTTGTTAAAGTACCCAGAAGATTTGCCGATTGCACTAAGTGAATACGTTGTTAAGCTATATTTTCTCTGTGTAGTTATCAGCACTAATACAAAGTTATTCTGAGAAGGTCCTGTAGAGCCTCATTTAAGTATTTTGTTTCAGCTAAGGTGAAACAAGGTGTTCACTGTTATTATTTGTGTGTTTTCTGAATATTCTGAACTGTGAACTGTCAGCATGGTAAACAGACAGTTAACATGTTACTAGGTCTTAAAAGACTCAAAGAAAGGGTGATGCGATGTAATGGCACTACTTTATGTGGAAGGTTACATGAGAACCAGTGTGATGACAGATGTCTCGCGAGAGCTGCGAGACGCGGGCTTCGAGACGAGAACGTGGAGGCAAACGCACACAGTCCTGTGATCTGTAATATAGTTGGTGTTATGTTCGACAATAAAGGTTAAATAATATAGGCAACATCCTTGACTCTGCATAACACTACAGGGGGTTGTGTTTTTTTGTTTTTTTATTATTATTATTTTGTGGTAAGCACTGCATAACTTCCAACTGCCAGAATGTTTGTAACAGCCAGAATTTTCATAGCTGTTCATAGCTGCCATAACATTCCAAATCACCATATGTGTAGATATAGTGTTTCTCTGTTTAGTTATTTTACTTTAGGATCATATTTTCTTTGTAAATATTTTTAATTTGTAAACAATTTTTATTTATGTTATTTTATTTGTACAGGTTTTATGTTCTTTCTTTGTAAGTACTCAATATCTTGTTGATTTTAATTATGTATGGATTGTATTATTTGTCTTTAATTGAAACTGTGCAGCTCAGAATAAACGAGCTCTGGACTGGATAACTTGTAAGAACTGTCCTCTCTGTGTTTCACAGTGTACTGGTTAGTGCTCTTCAGCCTGTGTGCTGCTTGCTGCTGGCCTAGATTCCCCTGCCGGTAACACTAGCACCCCCGCCTGGCAACCTTGCTTCTTTAGCCGGGAGCAATGCCTCCTCTTCTCGTTTGTGCACCCCTGCTGAAGCTTCCAGTAGATGACTTTAGGATCTGCATTCTGCCAAGCATAGATTTGAGATTGTTGCTTTTTGCTGCTGTATTCCGTGTTAAGTCTGCTCTTATTCTAATCAGTTCAGTTCGGCTACAATTCACATGCATAAAATGTGCGGAGTCAGGCTTGGAGTCAATTTTGAAACTCCTAAAAACTGGGATGGCACCAGGACCAGGAGCCTGTGAAGCTGCAGCTTCTGAGTACATGGCCATCTTGGCACAAACTAAACTCAACAACACCAAACTCATATGTTTGGGAGCATAATAAAAATATTTGGTCCCTTATAATAATAATAATGCTTTATTTATAGAGCCCTTTAAAACAACCACAGCTGCAACAAAGTGCTGTAAATAAAATCAAGAACATTTAAACACATAAAAATAAAACAGTTGTTAAAACATTAAGATCAATAAAAACAATAAAAACAGTGCAGAACAAATTCAGTCTGTGCTAAAAGCCAGTGAGTAAAAATGTGTTTTTAGAAGAGTTTTAAAACTGGACAGTGAAGGAGCTTGTCTGACGGGAAGAGGGAGATCGTTCCACAGTTTTGGAGCAGCAACAGAAAAAGCTCTGTCCCCTCTGAGCCTCCGTTTGGATCTCGGCACCTCCAGAAGCAGCTGATCAGCTGATCTGAGGCACCGAGCAGGAGAGTATGGGTGAAGCAGCTCAGAGAGGTAGGATGGAGCAAGACCATTTAAACTTTTAAAAACAAATAAAAGAATCTTAAAATGAACTCTAAAATGAACAGGCAGCCAGTGGAGTGAAGCCAGAGTGGGGGTGATGTGCTCCCTCTTATGAACTCCAGTTAGAAGGCGAGCAGCAGCGTTCTGGACCAACTGGAGACGTCTGAGGGAGGACTGGCTGACTCCAAGGTAAAGAGCGTTACAGTAATCCAGCCGAGAGGTGATGAAGGCATGGATTACTGTTTCCAGCTGCTGTTTTGTAAGGATGGGCTTTACCCTAGCCAGCTGTCTGAGGTGATAATAATTATGGGCATATACTTTGTAAATATGGTGAATACAACCTGAGATTATGTTCTGAATGAAGAAAGAGGACAAAAAAATTACAACTGTTTTAGTTTACTGTAACTTGTTCCAGTTTCTGGAGGTTTGGACCCTGGAATACAGACTTGACACAATGAGCTTGAAGAAAGAAGTCAAACTTTATGTTTCATAATTAACACCGACTTGACAGCCAAACTCTACTTATACGATCTAGTAGATAATTGCCATGAGCCTCATGTATGAACAGTGCAGACACACAAAAAGGTTGAGTGTGCCAGATTCAACGCACATGTAGGGACATATCAAAACAAGCGTTGTAAGAAACTTGTGACCACCGTGAGAATGTGTGCACCTTCAAATTGATGAATGTGAGTAAACAGTTTCCTCAAATGATCAAGGGGGTCAGCTAACATCTTGGATTTTGACCTGGCAACCCAAGTTTTGATAGTGACCTCTCTTTCGCCTATGCAGCCACACACCAAAATGGAAGTCAGTACCTGACTTATTTTTCAAGTTATCATGCTCCTAAGATAGACGGATGGATATTTCCCTTCTTAGCTTGGGGACAGGGGATAATGAGCTGATGAGGAAGTGGAGACACCTGGTGTCCCTGGGCAAGACACTTAATCCCGAGTTGCTCCCGGTAGGACTGGCTGGCGCCTTGCATGGCAGTCTACCGCTACCGGTGTATGAATGTGTGTATGAATGGGTGGATGGCTGGTACTGTAAAGAGCTTTGGGGTCCCTCACAGGGGGCTGGAAAGCGCTATATAAGTAATCTCCATTTACCATTTTACCATTTACACCTGAGAGGAGTGCTGACTGTGAACAGGTTACTGTGTTTTTTTTCAAACCAAAGTGGTTTCATGTCTTATTGTTTGATTTTATTAAATAACCTCTTTCTAATGTTCGGTAAAATGTTATAACTCACTTGGTGCAGAGTTCCCTGATGCTTCCAGTTTGACTTCAGAGAAACTTATCAGCTCTTCTCTCTCTGCGTGAGAATAAATAAAACAGTTTGAGAAACTGAAGAGCAGCAGCTGAAACAACCAAAGCTGACCCTTCACAAAGATGCTGATCACATCTAATTACTACAATAATAATTTGATTTAATTTGATTTTGTACATCTACCTTGTGGTGTTTTGCTAGTTTTGATACTTTGCATTTCACTTTCTATTTCTCTCCTATGTTTTTTTTTTCTGTTGTTTGTTGTTTAAGGAAATTCTACCATTGCTGTTCATCATTCTTTAGTTTGTAGCAGGTCGCTTTTGTAAATGAGCCCTCGAGGCTCAATGAGATTTACCTGACTAAATAAAGGTTGAATGAATGAATGAATAATACCGCCAGTATTTTAAAAACTGAAGATAAGAAAATGACCACTACAAAGCTTCAGTTGGGTTAAATTTGCTACATGTTTTCATTAATTACAAACTTACTTTGATCAGAATCTGCCGACTTGTCAGAGTTTTCTACAGAAGGAGCTGTCAGCTCCTCTTCTTGAAAAAAAAAAAAGGAACATGTAAAAGGATTAGAAATGAAAAATAGACCTGGACAAAGATTTTATCGTCTGCATGAGTCTGTAAGGGTCACCCAGGTCTGCATGCAGCTCAAACATGTTTTTGGTGATTCATTTAATATTTACTTACTCAGTACAACTACTTCAGCTGTTTCAGATTTTACTGGAGAATCTATCACCAGGTCCTCATTTGCTTCTATACAAAAGAAAAGAAACAAAAAACAGATTTTAACAAGATTAAGCCAGGTCCTCTGACGACTTGACTTAACCTTGTTAGATTTTTCTACCAGAAATATTGAGCATGCATCAAGACAAAAAACAGATTATTTTTAAGTTTAAAGTGCGACTAAACCCAAAATTAACTTTTTTTAGCTGATAAACTCCCTAGAATGTGTTTAAAATATTATCTAGCACTATGGCTGTGTTTATTTTCACATAATTGTGCATATCTGTGTAAATTGGCAATATTTGGCAATATTTGGTCTAAAACTGTGTTTACGGTAGTCCTTTGGGTTGAACAGAGGTTATTGCACCTTAATTTTCATATTGGTCAGGACTGTTCACTCTGATGTGTCTTGTACACTCTGATGTCACAAAGGTGGTTCAAGCAGAGCCAATCCCCTGCAGAGATGAGAAGTGCATACCTTATATGGAAGTGCTGCATTTCACTCCTGACAAGCGGTTTTATTTTTCTTTTCATTTTCATTTTTTTAGGCCTTTGGTTTTGGATGGAATGGGTGGAATAGATAAATACATCTACATGTTTATTCTTTGTTGTTGCTTGGTGTATGTTGTTGGCTAGAGGTTTAATTTGTTTTAGGTTGTTGCAGGTGGAGGCGTGAACAAAAGCACAACTCTACCTCCACCCTTCCTTGTCTCTCGACACGCCCATTTTCAGGGAGATTTTGGAAGGAGGAGTTACCGATCCACAGGGTGTAGAGTTGCTCTTTAAGGTCCGTGAGCACAAAGGTAGCTTTGTTAACCCATGTCAGACATTTGTCAGACATTTCTTGATGTGACTTGTAAGTTTTATTGCAAAGAAAGAAAAAAAGTTGCTAACTGAACAAATCTACTTTGCTTCAGCATTTATAATAAATGATGTAAATTTTGCCTTTTTGTTTATTGCCGACAAGTTACTTGAACTAACTTACTATTTAAGCAAAACCCAGCTCCAAACAAAGACAGAATGATGGAACCAGAGTGTTTCTATGTTTTAATAAATTATGTAAAAAATAAAATAAAATAAAAACTTACTTTGTTCAGCGGTTGCTGGCTTATTGGAGTTCACTTCAGAATAAATTGGCTGGTTTTCTTTCTCCTCTGGAAAACACAAAACATTTATTGTATTCATCCATTTGTTTTCTGCACCTGCTTGTTTCTGTTCAGGCTGGTGGGGAGTTGGTGTTTATCTCCAGGAATCACTGGCGGAGAGACGTGGGACACGCCTGGACGGGTCATCAGTCAAAAGTCAAAGTCAAAGTCAACTTTATTGTCAGAACTGCAATATGTACAGGACATACACAGGATTGAAATTGCGTTTCTCTCAGTCCCTCGGTGCAACAGTAACCATTTAAACACTAAAACACTGAAACATTTAATAAACATAAGCATAAAATAGTAAAAGTGTAACACTGTCCTGAGTTTTTGCATAGTAGTATAAAAGTATGAAAATTTACACCAACACTAAAACACTAAACATTTAATGAACATAAGCATAAAATGAAATAATAAAAGTGTAATACTGTCCTGAGTTTTTGCATAGTAGTATAAAAAGTATAAAAAGTATATCTATAAAATAAACTGAAGGTTCTAGCATTGACATTTGCAAAGAGTGGCAAAGCAGCATATGAGTTAATGTACACAGTATATGTATGAGGTAGTTGATGTTGGTATAGAGGCAAAGTGGCATATGCAGTAAGGCACATAAGGCACATTGGGCATCCTTAAATAAGGCTAGTCAGAGAATACTGTATATGTATCAGCAGTAGTGTAGATATAAAAGTAATGTAAACATATAAAAGTAGTGTAAATGTAAACAGTAGTAATAAATGTAAACAGTAGTAATAAATGTAAACAGTATTAATAAATGTAAACAGTGAATGTAAACAGTAGTATGACTATAGGCAGTAATGTAATACAAACATTAGTGCAAATATGAGAAGTAGTGCAAACTGAATGAGCACATGACCGAGAGTTTAGTGAATAACCCGTTTGATGACACAGAGTCCAGTGTTAAAATCTTTGTGTTGTGTGGTAATGTGTGAGAAAGTTTTTTGTGTTAAGGCAGTTCAAATGGGAGGGGAGGCAGAGCAGGCAGAGTGTTTAGCATCCTGACTGCCTGATGAACAGAGCTGTCTCTCAGTCTGCTGGTTCGAGCCTGGAGACTCCTCAGTCTCCTCCCTGATGGCAGCAGTCTGAAGCAGCTGTGTAGTGGGTGTTGAGAATTTCTTTGGGATTTGTTATTTAGGATATTATAATTTAATATCAGTAACTATATTTTGTTGCTGTTCACCAGATGTTGAGAATTTGTTTGGGATTTGTTATTTAGGATATTATAATTTAATATCAGTAACTATATATTTGTTGCTGTTCGCTACATTGATTTGGTTGACGTTTGTAGTTGCTATCAGGCTGAAAGCGGACTACGTATCCCATGATGCTTTGTAACGGTTGAGCGGTAGCTAACGGCTGAGTCCGCCTCCTCTGCTTTCTGCTTGGTTTATTGTTGTTGCCATAGCAACAACGTTTTCGGTTTTTCTGAGGATTCTGTTCGATCCTCAGCTATGTATCTGTACGTATGATTCACCTTTATTTCACTAAAGTTCATCTGAATATTCCGCCCGACTCTTTTTTTCGTCATTCGAAGTCAGTCAAAGAAAATATTCAACAGTGGGTGTGTGGGATCACCTGCCATGCAGAGGGCTTTCCGAGTGAGGCGGTTGCTGTGTAAGTCCTGCAGTGAGGGGAAGGAGGTGCCGACAATCCATCACAGGACTACAGAAAGACAGACGTGCAAGGTGCTTCATGCTCCCACTCACACTGCTATGATGTCAGGGGTGGTCACCCCTGGTAGGGGCTCCTAAACGGACTGGTCCTAGTCAACAGGCCAGACCAAGAGTGATTCAGAACACTCGTACAACAACAAACAGTGTAATATCCCTTATCCAGAAATTAGTTCCTGGGGCCCCACCCTGGAGCCAGGCCTTGGGGAGGGTCTTGTCATTGACTGCCTGGTGACTAATCTTCTACCCAAGAGACCCTGTTGGACTCAGTCTGAATAGGTTGCATGGGTTTGCCTTCCTATGGACCCACCACCTGCAGCAGTGTCCATACAAGTCAGGCACATGAAGCCATTGGCTGTGGCCAAAGGCATGGGCCTTGGTACTCCAACCCTCCATGAACAAAGCTGGCTCTTGGGACATGGAACATAACCTCTCTGGTGGGGAAGGAGCCTGAGCTTGTGCATGAGGTTGAGATGGGTATAGTTGGGCTCATTTTGACTTTACTCTGGAACCGATCTCCTTGAGAGGTGCTAGACTTTATTCCACTCTGGAAGTGCTCCTGGTGAGAAGTACCAAGCTGATGTGGGTCTACTTTTAGGCGCCCCGCTTAATGCACGTGAACTGAAGTTTTTTTTCCCATAGGTGAGGGAGTAGCTTCCCTACACCTTTGGGTTCAGAGTACACCCTTTCTGGAGTCCATAGCAGGGGTGCTAAAAGTTTCTCCAGCTGGGGACTCCTTTTTTCTGTGTTCTCTCTGAAGTGAACCCGAGCGGTGTTCTGTTGTTGGACTTTTGAGCTGGTCATGCTTTGTCCATCTAGAAAATTATAATCAAACATAAGGGGGTCCATAAGTAGACATGGCACCAGAACACCCTAGGTCGCAGATAGTTTATGCACTTTGTAGTGTAAAATGTTATAACATATAATCCTGGAGAAATTAATGAGTCCTTTAAAAGGTACTATTCAGACCTTTATACATCTCAATCTCAGGGGGATTCTGGTGAAATCGAGTCATTTTCATCCTCCATTGAATTGCCGCGTCTATCAGAGGAGGGCAGGGATAATTTGGATAAACCCTTTCATAGATCAGAGATACTTGAGGTTCTTAAATCACTCCCGGGAAATAAATCCCCCGGGGAGGATGGTTTCCCATCTGAGTTTTATAAAGAGTTTCAAGATCTTCTGGTGCCACTTTTGATGGATGTTCTTGAGCAAGGTAGAAGAGAGAGGGGTTTTCCGGATTCCTTTGCCCAGGCAGTTATAACGGTCATTCATAAAAAAGGAAAAAATCCTCTAAAATGTTCTTCCTATAGACCAATTTCACTCCTTAATACGGATTATAAATTAGTTACAAAAATGATAGCAAAGAGATTGGAAAGGTATTTACCCTTACTGATCAACCCCGATCAAACAGGGTTTATTATAAATAGATTCTCCACTGATAATTTGAGACGATTGCTTGATATAATTCATATTGCTAATAAAAAAAAGATACCGAGTGTAGCCGTGTCACTTGATGCCGAAAAGGCTTTCGATATGGTTGAATGGCAATACCTTTTTTCGGTCCTTAGGAAGTTCGGTTTTGGAGATGGGTTTGTTAATTTGATACAATCTCTGTACAGATCCCCACAAGCTAGAGTTGTGACCAATGGGATCACCTCTGACTCATTTAGGTTGTATAGGGGCAACAGACAGGGAGATCCAGTTAGCCC